>ML781410.1:672197-686057 GCA_009831015.1 Picea engelmannii
TTGAGACTGAGTGTCATATTCTTTAGGAAAAAAAATATGAGTTAAATGGTCTATGGGGTAATAACCATCGCATTGTTGTAGTTGTCACATTTTCTCTTAAGGATTTTTTTAATAATCTAACCTATCAAAATTCTACCTCTTCGTGGGTTTCCACATGAAGAATTTTAAGACCTTGCTTCCTTAGACCAAGCTCATGCAATCTTTCACCACCTATCTGCTCTACCTCTTAGAGGGCCTCCACATGAAGAATTTTAAGACCTTGCTTCCTTCGAGACCAAGCTCATGCAATATTTATATTTTATAGTGTCAACACATGTGGTATAACGTCTTATTAATAATTAAAGAAATATATTTATTAAATTTCTTCAAACTAGAGAGACTTTCTACTATTAGTTATTAGTTAATTGCATGTTACAATGTTCAATATAGTTCTACATGTTTGTTTTATATTTTCTCATGGCAACACACGTGATACAATATTTTTTAAATGTATTTATTGAATTTATTGAATTTTTCCTATTATTTTCTAATACTATCATTATTAAAAAATTAAAATGCAATATTCCTATTTAAAACTTTGTCACAGTGACTATAATTAGACTTCTCATAAATAATTAAAATATTGTCACGATATTTTTTTATTTATTAAAGTTATGTGGAACTTGTAAAACAAGTATTTATATTTATATTTTTTTTTATAGATTTATATAATAAAATTTGAATTTATCTTTACATGTTTGATAAGTGTTTTGTTATACCTTTTATAAGTCAAATTATTTGTCAAGTTGTATTTAGATTTTTATAGATATGTTTGTTAAATTTTCAAGTCATGTTTATATATATATATATATATATATATATATATATATATATATATATATATATATATATTTATTTATATTTATATATATATATATTTATTTATATTTATATTTTTGTCACTAAGTATGAAATAAATCCTTATATATACTAAAATTATTTAAGTTAGAGAGAGTTTAAAGGACATTAATCAAAAGATAGGTTCTAAAATCTTTCACCCAATTTCTTTAAAGTTTATGGTGGTTATTGTTGGACTATAAATAATAATAAGGTGTTTATTTTTTTCAACTTAAACAATTTATTTTTGTAATCTAAATGTCAAATCATGACTTTAAACTAAGAAAAAAATTACAATTTCAATAAAGAAAATGTGAATATGAAGATCAAATATGAATATGAATTATTGAAAAATATTTAATCAATATTATTTAATTATTGGATGCATGTTTAATGAGTAATTAAATTACACTACATATTTTAATTTTTTGTTTCTCTAAGTTAAAATATTGTAGAATAAATTTTCTAATATTGTGAATATGAGACTTGATATTTGTATATAGCTAGGGAAATCTACAACAAATTGTTATTCATCCTCTCCTTTATTTCTTTTTTTTTAATAAAAAAGTTGTATTTCCTTAAATCGTCAGCAAACCAATATACATAGAAAAATTAGCCACGTGTTCTGCCATACATATGGAAACCAGAACAATCGGTAAACTTTCAAGTTGTTGTTGAAGTCTGATAAAAACTATAAACCAAAAACTATGCAACAACATATCTACAACCATGGTTGTTCTGAACATATATTCATAATAACAGAAAAATAAATTAAACTATGGGAGAACCTGGATTGGCATCACCATTAGGAGGTGGAGGAGAAAACACATAAGGTTGGCAACAGGTTGGACATATTTGTTTGACAAGATCACTTGAAAGGGAGTCAAACAGATCATCCAGGTGACGACAAAGAATAATTTGGAAGTGAAGCTGATCTGCTACATCCTGTCCCATGTCAAAGATAAGTTGTAGATGCTCCTATGAGAAACAAAAAATGCTAGGCATCTCTGGTACTGAAGGTGCAATTGGTTGAGACTCACTGACTGGTTGAGCCTCCTCGTCTTTCCCAACAGTAGGGATCTCTTCTTCGATGGGGTAGTTTTATGTTTCTAGAGCGAAATATCCTTCCGGAGAATGTCATCCAGAAGTGTGGGGCAGAATCGGTATGTCGGAGGATGAGAAAAGGAAAGAGTCTAGAGGTGCCTCAGGAGGAGCCCGAGGGAACTCTTCCTCAACATATGCCATGGATTTATCATCGTCCAACCAATTTTGAAAAGAGAAGGGTGAATTGTCCAAAGAAGAACCAATAGGGTGAACATTAGAGATGGGAGGTGGAATTGGTGTAGAGGAGAGTCTTGGATGACAATGTCAAGCAAAAATTATGTAATAGGTCAACCCTCGCTTTGGCTTTCCCCTTTCTCATGGCATCGAGATAGTTGGGGCGAGATTGGAAACCATGAGGGGGAGAGGCCACCCAAGGGAGAACATACCAGAATGGGAGGGGGAAGCTAGAGTTCATACCTGAAAAAGAACAAGATGACAATTTCCATTTATTACCTCCATAATAATTGTCGAATTGATAGTGGAGAGTTTCATTAAGGTCGATTTGAAAACTCTCGTTCGAGTCATACCAGAACATGAAGACTTTGGCCTTCGATTTGAGTGCGCCATTGACGCTTTCTTCTGATGCAGAGACTGAGGGAATGGGTGGAAGCTCGAGTTATTAACTACCCAACAAGCATGTTCATCAGTTGTCACCCCATCCAAGGAGTACAGTCCCAGAGTGAAATATCCATACAATGAAGTAGTAGCATTGGTTTCAGGAGTTGTTGGGCCTCGATTAGGATGTCATCTTCTTGAGATGAGACACCTTCATTATCTAGTTTATCAACCACCTTATTTTCTTCTCGTCCCACATGAGAGGGAATGAGGGTGAAAGAAGGACAGAGAAGAGTGTGTAAGGTTTCAAGAGGAATAAAAAGGCACCAACTTGGGGAGACTTTGGCAGGATCTAACCCATTGATGATTTCGGTGGCAATCAAGATAATCACTTGAGAATCCCCTTCTATGATTAAATTATTTAGATTTAGGCTTGTGGCTAATTGGATTCCCCTTATTAGGCCCAATATCTCTGCAGAATTATTAGTGGCATGTCCCAAGTGCCCTGCTAAAATGTAATTGATCTACCCTATGTTGTCCCGAAGGACTACTCCAAATCCTGAAGGACCAATATTTCCCTTCGAAGCACCATCAAAGTTCATTTTAACAAAGCCTGGAGGGGGGACATGAAAAGAAGAGGGGTTGGGGGATAGTGAAGTGGGATAAATGGTATTGTTGGGTGGGGTACAACATAGATTGAGATTCCATTTTGAGAGGATGATAGTTTCTTGGGGATTGCAATAGAGGTATTATTGGGTCCAATGATGAGCACGAATACTTTCCTGGACATTTTCGAAAATATTTGACGAGATGTAAGAAGGGGAAGAGGTTTGGGAATGAAATATATTTATGTTTCTGATCTGGGTTTTATGAGTAGAAAAAAATGAATACAGATTATTAAAATATGCTTAACATAGAATAGCAGAGATACAGTAAAATTGTTTTCTATTCAATAAGGAAATAAGTTGAAACTGTAAAATGTATCGAAAAACAAGCTTGCTGGAATGGTGGCAACTTATCTCTGAGAAGAGATGTGATGGTTGCGCTCCTTAGAAAAAAGATGATTACAATGAGGCTTTAAAGGCCTTTTTACAATAAACATGAATGTCAAAAAACCTAGACATCCAAAAACCTAACCCTAGGAAATGAAGCGCCAAAAGTCATGTGGGCCCCGTTTGGGTAAGTTAGTACATCAACTTCCTGGGGTCGTAACTTTTGCATACAATATATGTTTTAGGCGCATGATAGCCCGTTGGAAAGGTCTATCCGAGGACTAAACATTTTGCTGCTATCAAATTTTATTGTGGCAAGCCCTAAAAACGCTCTTTAGGGCCTCAAAATGGCCCCGCAAGTCAGGGACCCGAAAAGTAGCAAAAAAACTGTCAAACTGCCAAAATGAACCAGTTGGAATAGGTGGGAAGCCACCGAAATCCATATGGATCAGTTTCTCTCTTTCTATATCTTCCATACAATGAAGCCTAGTAGTAACTTCCATATTCTACTAAATATTAGATTATTGTAAGCCATAGCTCCCCTGTTCTCGATGGTTTTTATAATGTTTTCTCTTGCTCTATTGGTTTTCCTCGTGAATTGAGAATCCTGATCTGATTCATTTCTAATGTGAATTTTCCTTTGGGAAGCAATACTACACCAAGGTTGCAAGTCACAATCTGCAGGAATATTGAGGTCGTGAGGAAGACTTTTCCAAGTTCTCCAAGGGGGGTGATGGGAGACATTTAACCAAAGGTATGCTACCTTGAGGGGTTATATCTATTGCATATGATTCTAGAGGGAGTGCATTGTGTCCAAGGAATGTAGTGGAGGTCATTGTTTCCATGAATCCATCCAAAATAGCTCTTGAATGAGAGGGTGATTACACCAGGATGCATTCCAAATATTAGATCCTTGAATCTAATCATTGGATATGATGAGATGTTCCTCGTTGGTGTGCGGGGCATATTTTTTCTTCCAAATATTGGCACAAAGTTCAGTTGGATACTTGAGCCAATGCCACTAGAGTTTAATGCCCATAATATTTTTTAACTAGCCTGGGTCCTCGAGTCCAAGTCCTCCAATAGATTTCGGATTACAAACTTTCTCCTAGCTAACTAGAGCCCATTTTTTTCCATGATCATGACCATGCTAGAGGAATTTTCTCTACAAATTTTGAATGATTTTAATGACATATTATGGGACTGCAAGAGGTGATAAGAGGTAGGTCATGGTAGCTTGAAGGACTGATTTGATGAGAACCAATATGGATGAAAGGTTGAGGGATCTGAAAGTCCAGTTGCTCAAGCGATTAGAGAGAGATAAGAGAAGGGTGTCCCAAGAGATGTTTAGAGCAGCGACATCGTAGAGGGGAATGCCAAGGTATTTGGACAGAAGGGAGCTCCTAGGTATACCTAGAAGTCAAGATATATGTTGTTGGACAATAGGTGGAGTGTTAAAGAAAAAGAGTTGGGACTTATCCAAATTAATGGTTGTGCTAGATACTTCACTAAAATCGGAGAGGATAGTTTTGAGTTTAAGGGCTTCTTGAGTAGTAGGGATGTTCATTAACAAGCTATCATCCAAAAACTAGCTATTAGAGGTAGCAGGTCGCAAGCCGTGTAGAGGCATACCTTGAAGAGATCCATCCTTTGTAGAATCTTTGATATAAAGTTCGAAGCCTCCTGCCATGATGACACAGAGAAAAGGTAAAGAGGTTCCCCTTGATGGATGCCTTATTGATATTTGGGTACCTTGGAAAGTGGTCCCCTTGTGTTTGTGAGTCTCTAAACAAAAAGGGGGATATTATTACCCCTAATACTTTACTTTATGTTCTAGTTTCACGTTAACTTAAGAGATTTAAGTCAAAAGTGAAATATGTCAATTAAGTCATAAAGTGACATTTAATTCACTTTTTGGGTGAATTAAAGGACATGAGGCAAACTAAGGAAACTTTAAAAAGTGGGTTTTCTAAGTGATATTTTTGGGATTAAATCTCACCCATTGATTAGACATGGCTAGATTGAATCTAGGCCATTGGTCTTTTAGGTGTGTCCAAAGAGGGGTTAAAAGAGGGAAAACGGTAAGGAAGAGACTCACTTGTCACTTGAGAGAGTTGAGTGAGAAGAAGAAGAGAAGAGAACACTTGGGAACATTTCTTGAGGAGAAGAGGGTGCATGAGGTCAAGGGTTTGGAGGAGAAGCCATTGAGAGGGTGAAAACTTCCTTGAAGAGATTTCATAGAGGTTGGGCACTAGAGTTTAGAAGGGCACATTCTGATGGGAAGAGTTTCACAAGCTAGTGGAGGGGCACATATTATGAGTGTAGGCACATCTAGCTGAGAGAATCCTTGGGGAGGAGGCTCACATAATCGTAGTGGGTGCACTCTAAATCATGGAGGTCACAAGGGTATGTGAGGGTGAATACTTGTGTGGAGCATTATCTAGAGGAGGTGCGCACTAGTGGTTAGTGCACACTAAGCCAAGGAGAGGAGGCACACTTGTGTAGAGGGTGAAAATACCAAGGAAAATGGAAAAAGAAAAGGAAAGGTTCAAGTCAAAGGAAAAGGAAAAGGGAAGAGACGAGAAATGGGGTTAAAGGCTTGTAAAGGAAGAAGGGTGCACCAAGGCAAAGGGTGCCTTTGTTCAAGGGCTAGAAGGAACATCTACAAGGGACTCCAAAGCATATGAGTGTGGTTTTTATTGTACTAGGTTCACTTGTATGTGTTTTCCTTCTTGTAAATTTTTCTTTGAGATCTCCTATATACATCTATCTCTAAACTAGTTTTCCTTGGGGGGTTTTATCGAGGGCCATGTTGACAAAAAATACATGTTTTCAAATTTCATGTATTCTTAGTGTTTAAATCAGTTGTAGGATATTGTTAAGATCCTATAGGATTTATATATGTTTTGAGGTTTGCATGTGCTAACATTGAGTTACTAAAACCACTTGCAAGGGCACCTTAAAAGAGCATATATCCATCAATTGAGGGAAGAAGTCTTGGCAAAAGTAAGCATACTTGTTTGTTGTCCTAAAATAGCAGCAAGGACATATTTACATAACTAAACTTAGATCCCAACAAGAGGTCATAATACATGAATGTTGGGAAGCCCTCATAGTTCCTCAAAAATATACATGAAATGAGAGCTAGGTTGATTAAGAGTTTGTTGATTTATAGAGCATACAGTGGGTAGTTTGTGGCACTGTTTTGGACAGTGTTGGACAACCACTTTTCACACATGTGTTGAAAGGAGTGAGTTTGTACTCTTTTTCATTTTTTAGCATCGGTTTGAGTTTCATAGGATAGACATGTCGATGTCTAAGATGAGGGCATGGGATAGGCTAGTCGGAGCTAGCAATTGGTCCCCTTGGAAGACCAACACTGTATTCATCTTGGAGGATCTTGAACTATTTGATATAGTTCAAGCTCCAGTGGTTCTTCCTCTTGTCACTTCTCCCTCGATGGTAGTAGAGTTCAGGAAGAAGAACACAAGTCTAAGAGGACTATCTATGATGTGGTGAGAGACCACGTCATACCCCATTTGACTGGGAAGGACTATGCCTTTGAGATGTGGGACTCATTGTGAAATCTCTACCAAGGTCCCAATTAGAACCAAAAGATGGTTTTGTAGGAGAAGCTCAGGAGCATTCAGATGCTCAAGTCTGAGTTTGTGACCTCATACCTCGAGAGATTTACACAGACTTAAGATGATTTGGCAGCAGTTGGGGAGATTGTGGATCTCGATGTTTTGGTGAGGGCATCCTTAAACAACTTCTCCAAACTTTGGGGTTCCTTTGTGCGAGGCATAATGGACAGGGAGGCCATGCCCAGTTGGGAGATACTTTGGGATGACTTTGTATAAGGGGAGATGATATGCATCTATGAATGTTCAGGATAACAACATATTGCAGAGGGTGATGAGGATATTTATATTTAGACAAAGGGAAATAAGAATATTGGAAAGGGTGCTAGACATGGTCCCAAGGGATGGGCCAATACCCAATAGAGTGGTAGTGCGAAAGAGAGAGACATGAGCACAATGATATTTTTTTCCTGTGGAGATATGGGGCACTATGTTGGACAATGTCCCAAGAAGAAGAAGAAGCAACATGGTGGTACTGCAGTGCCAACAGAGGAGGAGGAGTCCATTGCTTAGTTTGAGAGGGAGTGTGCCTTCATGAGTTATTGTTTGACAATTGAGACACCATATATAATTTGGTGCGTAGACAGAGTTGAGGAGGTCCCACAAATTGCGAGTGCTTTATCTCGTGGGATGCAGACTCGGTTTTTTAGGACACTCGATTCAAGGGTGACTGGTCCACCCGAGACAACTTCAGTTTTAGAGTTGTTGAGAAGACACACAGTTAGTGAAGAGGATTTAAAGCATCATATATTGATGAGAGTGAGTAGGGTGCCAGAGATGTTTGACTCTAACTTGGATATGGAGATGAGCATATCATTTTCAGATTCCACTTCAGGTGGAAGTCACTTGGTGAGAGACCAAGGTGAGGATCTTGGTGAGATTCCAAGATCTAGATACTCTTGGTAAGATTCCAAGAGATGATACTCTTGGTGAGATAACGAGAGAGAGACTCTTGGTGAGATGCCAAGAGCAATAGACCTTTGCTGAGATTCCAAGGTAGATATCCTCAGTGAGATGCCAAGGTAGGGATATTTGGTGAGATGCCAAGATCAAGATATGTGGTCAATTATATCAGAGTTAGAGGCCACTTTTGATGATTAGGGTACAACCATACTCACCGAGTATTTTCCAAAAAGAAACATTTTCCAATGCAGGGAAAAAATTAGAGGGGTGAATGATACTTTCCTCATTAAGAAAGAGTGTTGAGATTTGGGTAGCTTGGAAAGTGGTCCCCTCTTGTTTACGGGTCTCTAAACACAAAGGGGGAGACTATTACCCTTAATACTTTACTTTATGTTCTAATTTCACTTTGACTTAGGAGATTTAAGTCAAAAGTGAAATATGTCACTTAAGTCATAAAGTGACATTTAATTCACTTTGTGGGCGAATTAAAGGACATGAGGAAAACTAAGTAAACTTAAGAAAGTGGGTTTCCTAAGTGATATTTTGGGGATTAAATCTCACCCATTGATTAAATATGGCTAGATTGAATCTAGGCCATTGGTCTTTTAGGTTTGTCCAAATAGAGGTTAAAGGAGGGAAAAGGGTAAGGAAGAGACTCACTTGTCACTTGAGAGATTTGAGTGAGGAGAGGAAAAGAAGAGAACACTTGGGCACATTTCTTGAGGAGAAGAGGGTGCATGAGGTCAAGGGTTTGGAGGAGAAGCCATTGAGAGGGTGAAAGATTCCTTGAAGAGATTTCATGGAGGTTGGGTGCTATATTTTTGATCCATATGGATATCGGTGGCCACCCACCTTTTCCAACTGGCTCAAAACAACTTTCTGACATTTTTGGCAATTTACTATTTTTAGCAGTTTTTACTTCCGGGGCCATTTTGAGGGCCTAAATGAGGGTTTTTCGGTATCCAGCTCCTCAATGATAGATGAATGCATAATTTAGCCCCCAAAATGAATCTCCTCTATGATACCTTTCCAACGGGCTATCACACGCCTAAAACAGAGATCGTATGCAAAAGTTACAACCCCGGGAAGTTGATGTACTAGCTTACCCAAACGAGGCCCACATGACTTTTGGCGCTTCATCTCCTAGGGTTAGGTTTTTGGATGTCTAGGGTTTTAGGAATTCTTGCTTATTGTAAAAAGGCCTTCAGAGCCTCATTTTAACCTGCTTCTTGTGAATGTGCGCTGTTGTCACATCTCTTCTCAGAGATAAGCTGCCACCATTCCAGCAAGCTTGTTTCCGCTGCATTTTATAGTTTCAGCTTATTTCGTTATTGAATAGAAAACCATTTTTACTGTATCTCTGTTATTTTGTGTTAAGCACCTGTTAATAATCTGTATTCATTTCGTTCTACTCATCAAACCCAGTTCAATGGTATCAGAGCGGCATGCTCCTTGTCGTCTTAATGCATGTCCCCAACGAGGTTGGAGTACAAAGAGTTGGGTCTCAAGCTTGTTTCTCTTGAGGACAGAAGCTCTCGCACGCCCAAGCGACCTCCCATGGCAGGAGAAAATAAAGATGACAGGATAGGATATCCTTTCAAACTATTGATTAAGGAAGCCCTCACGCAATAGAGGAACGAGATGATGGATAGTTTCGCGCAAATCCTTCGACGACTACCAATAGGCGACGCATCTTCTTCGAACGGAGACGTCGCCCCCTTCAAGGTACAAATAAACTTTGATATTTCTATATTTTAAGGTCAGATAGATGCAGATGATGTAGACAAGTGTTTGAATCTACTAGAAGGGTATTTTTTTGTTCATAAATTTTTGGATAGAGAAAAGATTACTTTTGCGCTCCTCAAAGTCGTTCCCCATGTCAAACATTGGTGGGAAACTTTCTATGAGCAAAAGGAAAAAGAGGAAACCTCATTATTTTCAATCACAGCCACCTAGGAATCCTTCAGGGATGCTATTAAGGAACAATACTACCCTGTCGGAAGTTATGATGACCTGTATACCAAATGGACCACACTGCGGCAAGAAAGAGACCAAGCAGTGCCAGATTTCACAAATATCTTCCATACCTTGCGCACCAAGTTGGGTATCAAAGATTCGGAGTGACATCCAGTGCTCAAGTATCGCGGTGTTCTGCATAGATACATCCAGACCGAAATTGAATTTATGGACATCTCATCCTTGGGTGCGGCCTACCGATATGCCGTCAAAATCGAGCAGATGCTCAAACAAAAGACGCGGCAATTTGGACCTGGGAACCCCGCACAACAAAAGCCAAGAAAGGGTGGCCCCAACCCACCAAACAAAGGACAGAGAAAATATGGGCAGTATCAAGAAAACCAGTACAAGCCGCAAGCAAAGAAGGACACCGGAAAGACAAAGAAAGATACTGGGAAGTGGTGTGACTTCCATAAGAGCCCTTGGCATAACACTATTGACTACCGCTCAAAGCAGTCGCTGGTGGCCGAAGTGAAAGCCTCTGAATCAGATGCAGATTTTGACTCTAAGACAGAACCAGAAAGGGGAAGACAGATCATTGACACGGAACCGAGTGCCACTGTTGCTACCACCAAGCTCCAGCCTGGTGAACCAGACGAGCCAGAAGAAGGAGAGTGCCTCTTCCATTCACAGATGTGGGTAAAAGGCACCCCATTGCACTTCATCGTTGATAGCGGTAGCCAGAAGAACCTCATCTCAACAGAGGTCATCAAGCGGCTGGCCCTACCAACAACGCCGCACCCACAACCCTACACCATTGGATGGCTCCACCAAGGAAGCGATCTCTGTGTCAGCCAACAGTGTCGACTGTCGTACGGCATCAAGCCCTTCAAAGATGAGGTATTGTGTGATGTTTCTCCTCTCGAAGTTTGTGATGTTCTTTTGGGCCAACCTTATTTATGGAAATGTCATGTTGTATATGAGTCTAGGCCTCGTAGTGTTATTATTACTTTGAACATGAAATTGTACAGGATACCTGAGGCAGTCCCACCTAGTGCTATTTCCTTGATCTCTGCTAAGCAATGCAGGAAGGTCATCTCACAGACGGGGAAGTTTTTCTTCTTCGTGATTCTCTCTCAGAACAAGCGAAAGATTGCAACCATATCCAGGGTCTCTGTGACCGATCTCTCCACACAGCAGAAGCAAGTAGATAAGGTCGTGGAAGAATACTCAAATATCTTCTCCTCACCTACAGGGGTACCTCTGCACTGCCAGGTCAAGCACCCCATCGATCTGACCCCCGGCGCACCGCTGCCCAATGGGCCAGTCTATCGTCGCTCTTTGTTAGAGAATGAGGAGATCAAGTGATAGATCCAAGAACTGCTCCACAAGGGGCACATCCGCCCTAGCTCATCACCTTGCGAGAGCCCAATCGTGTTGGTACAGAAGAAAGATGGAACTTGGCGACTCTGTATTGATTACCGGGATCTGAATAAAATCACTGTCAGAAACTGGTACCCAATTCCCCAAATCGATGACCTCCTTGATCAACTCACGAGAGACAAATACTTCAGTAAGATTGATCTGAAGTCTGGCTACCACCAGGTCCCGATAGAACAGATAGATGTATGGAAGACCGCCTTTAAGTCAAAAGAAGGAATTTTTGAATGGTTGGTCATGCCCTTTGGTTTGACAAATTCTCCAGCCACTTTCATGAGGATAATGGACGATATCCTGTGACCATTCACCAATACTTTTGTAGTGGTGTATCTGGATGACATTCTAATTTACAGCAAGACTTGGGCCGAACACTTGCAGCATATTCAGCAGGTTATGCACACCCTGCGGCAGCACAAGCTATACGACAACCTGGAAAAATGCTCCTTCGGCATGGATAGGGTCCATTACCTGGGCTACATCATTGATCAGCATGGCGTACATGTGGATCCAGCCAAGATCCAAGTCATCCGTGACTGGCCAGCCCCAACTACACTCACTGAGCTTCAGAGCTTCTTGGGACTTGTTAATTTCTACCACAAGTTCATGTTGGGTTTCTCACATATTGCATGGGCCCTCAGCCAAATAAACAGGGGTGGTGGTAAGGAAAAATTTGTGTGGGGTCGGTCCCAACAACAAGCATTTGATGATTTGAAGCAGCGTTTGTGCTCAGCCCCAGTACTTTCACTACCGGACCTACAGCATCCCTTTGAGATCGAAACAGATGCTTCAGACTATGCTGTGGGTGTCTTTATCACTCAGCACGGCCACCCCGTGGCCTATCATAGTGAGACACTGTCTGAAACTATCCATAAGTACCCTACTTACAACAAAGAAATGTACTCCATTGTGCAAGCATGCCACCAGTGAAGACATTACATTCTTGGGAAGGAGACAGTCATCCACACTGATCATAAGCCACTGCAGTTCATGCAGACACAGGGAAAAATGCAGAATGACCGCCATCAAAAGTGGTCCACATACTTGCAGCAATTCCACCTCAACATCAAGTATAAAACAGGAAGCATCAATTGCGTCGCTAATTTCCTCAGCAGACTGCCAGTTGCAGCACTCACCACGGTGCTAGACTCTTGTGGCCATGAGACATCTGGATGGCCCCAACTCTATGAAACAGACCCTAACTTCGCCACCACCTACCAAATGTTGGGTTCAAATGCAGTTGTCAATAATTTCCATCTTCAGGATGGGTTGTTATGTCATCTAGGCCATATCTGTGTTCCGTCAAGTGAGCAATCAAAGATGATCTAGGAATCCCACTACAATCGGGTGGCAGGACACTTCGACGTCGAAAAGACAGTGGCGATGCTACAGAAACATTTCTACTAGCCAAAACTTTGACAGGAGGTCAGCAAGTATATCAGGTCCTGCACTATTTCCAAACCGACCACTAAGAAACAGGGCCTGTACACCCCTCTTCCTACTCCTGACAGGCCATGGGAATCCATCTCAATAGACTACATGTCAGGCCTCCCATCCACCAAGCGGGGAAATGACTGTGTTTTGTGGTTGTTGATCTCTTTTCTAAGATGGCAATTCTGGTTGCCTGGAAGAAGAGCATCACAGCAGAGGCCACCGCCAAGCTCTTATTTGAACGAGTTTGGATACATTTTGGAATCCCACACACCATTGTATCAGATCGAGATAGTCAATTTCTCAGCACATTTTGGTCGAGCCTCTAGTCACTGTTGGACACCAAGCTCACCAAATCCACAGCCTTCCACCCCCAGACAGATGGCCAAACCGAGGTTGTAAATCAAATGATTGTGCATATCCTTCACATGTATAATTCAAAGAACCCTCGCACATGAGATGAGAGCCTTCCCTATGTCCAGCATAACTACAACCAAGCCTTGCATAGATCAACCGGCCACAGCCCCTTTCAAGTGGGGTTGGGATTCCAACCATTGGGTCCCATAGATGTTGCACTTCCCCTTGCGGTCACTTCGACTGACTCATCTCCTGCTCCAACTAAAGCTGACAAAGCCACCTGGTTCATTGAGCGGATCCAGCACATCCGCCAACAAGTTCAGGATATCCTACAGAAGTCCAATGACAAGTACAAATAGCGCCATGATCAAAATCGGGTGCCGCATAAGTTTCAGGTGGGCGACAAAGTTTGGTTGCACTTGCAAAAAGAACGCATTATAGGACCCCATCGGAAGTTTCGCCCAATCCGTTATGGACCGTACACTATCACCAAGGTCATGGGGGATAATTCTTTTGAGCTCAACATTCCTCCTTTCCTTGGCCTGCACCCAGTGTTCAACGTGGATCTCCTTCGCCCTTATTTCCCACCATTATTGGACACCTCAGAA
>ML781410.1:689794-724744 GCA_009831015.1 Picea engelmannii
TATCTTGATGAGCATACCTGGGGTGTGAGTGGATCACTTCGTGGACCAAGATGGAGTTGTCCAAGATTTTTCACCCCTCCACATATCTTGACTTCTCCTTGGAGATGATGAAAGGGAGGTTGGGTTTAAGCTGGAGGGCGATAACTTTAGTAATGATTTTCCAGATGATATGGCATAGTGCAATGGGTTGGAATTTCTTTGGGTGAGTGACTCATTATTCCTTTGGAATAAGAGTGAGGAACTAGCATTGAGAGCAGAGAGGATTTGCCATGAGGTCCTGGACTCCTCCCCAAGTTTCCAAACCTATCATATTATCATCATCCAACATAAATGAAAGAAATATGTTGTGAATCCTTATGTTCATGGTGCCTTTCCCAAGGGCATTTACTTGACAGCCTGATCCACCTCTTCCTGCGTGATTGGCCTCATTAGGGTTTGGTTTTTTTCAGGCATGATGAGGGTTGGTATATGATGAATTAATCTATTAATGGATGGGGTTTTGTCAATAGGTGGCTCTGATAAAAGATATTTATAGTATCTTACCAGCTCAACTTCTAATCCATCATGGTCCAATATTGGGTTTCCTTGTTCATCTTCAAGATTTGTGATGTGATTAATGTAGTGTCTGTGTACCATGGAGCGATGGAATAATTTTTTATTCCTTTCCCCATATTTAAGCAATTTCACTCTATATTTTTGTTTCCATAGTATTTCCTCTTGTTTTTCCATTCCTCGAGTTACTGCATAAGTGTTTCTTCCTTCCAACTTAACACGTCCATATGACCCTACAAAATAGTTTCCTACTGGATTTCTTCTAGGCGTTGTTCTAATATTATTTGTGCCTGAAATATGTTTCCAAATACGTTCTTATTCCAGTCTTGAAACTGCATCTTGAAATTCTTCAGTATTTGTTGGAATTTGTACATTAGTGAACCATGTGAGATATTTGGATTCGCCCACAAAGTTTGGGAGAGATCCAGAAAGTCAGGATGGGTTAGCCATGATTTTTCAGATCGAAAGGGATTGTATTTAGGTGTATATATTATGTGAATCCACAACTGCACTGGCCAATGATTAGAGCCTAACTTTGGGAGGATGTTCGCATATATTGAGGGTCGCTTGAGGATAATGGTTTCTCAAACTAGAAAGCGATCCAGTCTACAAGCGATTTGTTGGGAACCAAATCATTTGTTGGACCAGGTGAAGGTTCCATTCTTGGTTTCTATATCAATTAGATTGAGATGATCAATATGGTCTCAGAACTTACCACTATACTAATCAAGCCATCATGTACCTCCTCTCTTTTCTTCGAGTGTGAGGATGATGTTGAATTCTCCTTTTATAATACAACATTTTTGTCCTATCAGTCCACCAAGAAAGGAGAGATTATGAAAAAATAGGTCCTTTTCTTGATTATTTTGGGGTCCATAAGCATTTGTGAGGAGCCCCTCTTTGTTGGAGCCAATTGCATGATAGTGTGAAAATATTGTGCTTGTTGTGGAGAATGGTTGATCAATGATTATCATGGTTGGGTTCCATAGGATTTCCAATCCTTTTGTTGTGCCTTTGGAATCATCGTAGATGAATTTACAGTTCCACCAACATCTTCTAAAAACTTCTTATGTTGCTTTTCTTGCCCATTTCATTTCCTGTAGAAAAAGAATGTCCAACTCTTATGCCATTATATTGTTACAAAGATTCCTTTGTTTGGATCTTCCATTTAGACCTCTTATATTCCATGTGATGATCTTCATCATGAGGATTTTGGTGGGAAAAAGAAGAATCCCTCGGTCAGGCATTGGATTTGTCCTGAGTTAATCATGAAGTGACCTACCTCTTGTTAAGGTTTAATCTATTATTGAGATTCATTCCATTTCATTAGATAACAATAGCATAAATAGGATCACTGAGAAATACACAATCACAAGAGACACATCATTTATCTTGGGAAACCCTCATGGGGGGAAAACCATGCAAAAACTTCCTTAATATAGAGCCAATACAATGCCAAGAGATAACTCAAACAAATACATAAAGTCCTCTCCCAAGAATGTGTGTCTCTCTCTCTTCTTTCTTCTCCAACTGCAGCTCCAAACTTGCTTCTTGATGAACAAGTGAGTGTGTGTCCAAATGAGGTGCTAGCCTCTTTATTTATACAATTCTGGCACATGTGGACGAAGGTGTATTTTCATTGGCAGGGCCGACTTCTTCTTCTGGGTGGTTATAACCACCTTTAATATATTCTAGGGCCGACTTCTTATTCTTCCTTTTACAATTAGGTTTTGACCAATCCGCAAAAGGGGATTTGGTCATTTACAATAGTCGGCATGATCAATACGCAAAAGGGGATTGATCTAATGAATAATACATCAATAATAATTAGAATACTCTTTGTAGTTACGTTATTTCAACACTCCCCCTTAACAAGAAGGGTATTCTACAACAACATCGAGCGAGAGAGAGGACAACATCATCATCAGCATCAGGTGAGTGAGAGGACAACATCATCAACATCATGGAACATTGACTAGCGTATCTATAAATCATCAGAATTTTTTCTCATCATACACATCGTCATTCACAATGGAGAGCTGGAATGATATCATCATCTGTATCAAATAATACATCATCATCACAGCATGAGGTTGGTCACATCATCATAGCATGAGGCTGGAACATCATCATAACACGACGCTGACAAATCATCATAGCACGAGGTTGGCACATCATCACAACAATTAAGTTGGCACATCATCACAACAATTAAGCTGGCACATCATCACAACAATTAATCTGACACATCATCATAGCAATTAAGCTAGAAACACCACACAACAATTATGCTGGAAACACCACACAACAATTAAGCTGGAAGCACAGCACTAGGCTGGAATCACCACACAACACTACTCCCCCTATCGAGGGAGGTCCTTTCGGACTATACATATATTATCTCGAAAGTGCTTAAACTTTACATGAGATAGAGGCTTGGTCAACACATCGGCAACCTGTTCATCCATGCTAACATATTGGAGCTTTATGGCTCCTCTCTGCACCATGTCATGAATGTAATGGTATCGGATATCTATGTGTTTCGACTTGTCATGAAATATAGGATTCTTTGTCATATTTATGCATCTCTGTTTATCACATAGGATAGTGGTTGCTTCCATCTCTAGGTCAAATAGACCAGTCATCAACTTACGAAGCCATATGGCTTCACAACTAGCACAACATGCAACAATGTATTATGCTTCCATTGTACTAAGAGAAATGCTTGATTGCTTCCTATTATGCCATGAGATCATGGTTGATCCCAAACTGAAACATCATCATGAAGTGATCTTCCTGTCAGAGACACTTCAAACCCAATCTAAATCAGTGTACTCACTCAGTGTGAAATCATGATCTCCATCATAGTTGAGACCACAATCTAATGTACCTTTAAGGTACCTCATCACATGTTTTGCAACAACTAGGTGAACATGTCTGGGTTCTACCAGAAACTAACTCAAGGTGTTCACGACAAAACAAATATTTGGTCTGGTATTCGTAGATACATCAGTGATCCAATGATTTGTTTATACAGCATGGCATCAATTAATTCTGACGAAGTGTTGACTAGTAGCTTCATCTTCGCTTCCATGGGTGTATTCATGGAATTGCACTCCAACATGTCAAATATTTTCAGGATTTCGACTGCATACTTCACTTGGTTAAGGAATATTCTCTCTGGGCTCTACCATACCTCAATACCTAAGAAATAATGCATTAGGCCAAGGTCTTTCATCTCAAATTCTGAAGCGAGCTTCTTCTTACATTCAGTGATGAGTTTTTCTTCTCCAGTTAAGAATAAGTCATCCACATACAACAACAATATCACCGGCTCATCATTCATAACCTTGAAGTAGAGGTTAGAATCTGCTTTACTCTTGGTAAAGCCCAAGCTCGTCAGAAAACTGTCTATCCTACCATACCAAGCTCTAGGAGCTTGCTTCAACCCGTACAGAGCCTTCTTCAACTTGCAGACATGCGTCTTCATGTCTTCAACTTCAAATCCTTAAGGTTGTTCTATATACACTTCTTATTTGATGACACCATTTAGGAAATATGTCTTTACGTCCATCTAGTGTAACTTCCATTTCATCTTAGCTGCAAGGGATATGATGGTTCTGATCGAAGTGTATCTGTCTACAGGAGTGAATGTCTCTTCATAGTCAATGCCTTCCTTTTGAGAAAAGACATGAGCGACAAACCTTGCTTTGTACTTCTCAATACTTCCATCAGCAACATGTTTTATTTTGAAGAGCCATTTGGAAGATAGCACATCCTTTCTCTTTAGTCTGAGAACTATTTCTCATACATCATTCTTTATTATGGATTGGTATTCTTCTATCATGGCATCTTCCCATTCTTTCTTCTGAATGGATTCTTCAAAGTAGGTAGGCTCCTTCTCTAGGAGATCACACATCATATGCATATAACTGGAGAATGGCTTAGGTCTCTTCACTTGTCTCGTGGTTCCTTCAAGAACACCATACTTATCTCCATCTTGAATAAGCTCCCTAGCCCAAGCAGGCTTTCTCTTATGGGAGATCGTCATCTTAGGAGGTTCTTGAAATTCTACTATTTCACAATCTTCTAGAATTTCCTCATGAGAGGAAGTTATGATTTCCCTCACTGGTTCTACAACTCTGGGAACCTTCCTCAATGATTCTGCAACTCGGGGAGCTATAGGTTCCTCTTCATATACTTCTTCAAGCTGGAATCTTATTGATTTCTTGAGTGTTGCGTATTCATAAAAGGTCACATCCCTATTGATCTCAATATGATGGTGACTTGGTATTAAAATCCTGAAGGCCTTGGAGGCCTCATAGTATCCCACAAATATTCCCTTCTTTCTTAAGGGGTCCATCTTGTTTCTCTTCTTTTTCGGAATATGTATGAATACTGTGTAGCCAAATATTTTGAGATGCCTTAACTCTGGCTTCTTTCCATAGAAAATCTCTTCCGGGGTTTTGAAACCAAGAGCACTATGGGACAATCAGTTTTGTACATATACGGTTGTTTTTGTTGCTTCTTCCCATAAGCACATTGGAATATATTGATCATGGATTATGTTCTTCACTGCTTCCATTATCATTATGTTCTTTCTTTCTACCACACCATTTTGTTGAGGATTGTAAGGAGTGGTGAACTCCCTCTTAATCCCGACATCTTTGCAATAGTTTACAAACTCTTTTGAGGTGTATTATCCTCCATTATCTAACCTGAGTATCTTGATCTTTCTTTCAGAAAGATTCTCTATCAAGGCTTTGTATTCCTTGAATTTACTGAACACTTCATATTTTGATTTCAACAAGTAAACCCAGGTTTTACGAGAATAATCATCAATAAAAGATACATAGTATACATACCCATTAATGGAGGATGATGGCATTGGGACACACACATTTGAGTGAATGAGTTCTAGTACTCCTTCTACTTTGTTTTCTCTCTTTAGAAAGGGTTTGTTGATGTTCTTCCCTTGTGCACATCCATTGCACACGCCTTCATGGTCAACCTTGAGTTTTGGTAGACCTGTGACTGCCTTGCATATGTACGGTAATGCCTTGTAGAGGATGTGTGCTAATATTCTATGCCAAAGTTCACATGGATTCTCAATGGCATGGGTCATGGCTGCTTCTGAGTGGCCCTTTAGCTTATACAAGCCACCTTCTTATTTTCCAATGATGATTGCTTCTTTCATGGTTTCTCCTTTAGCCCACATAAGAACTTCTCCATCTATAAAGCCATTTCTAAAGCCTTTCTTTTCTAGGGATGATATGGAGAGTAAGTTCTTTGTCAAACCTGGTACATAGAGTACGTCCTTCATCTTCATTGAATTCCTTGAATTGAGCTTGTAGTTTTATTCTCCCACTCCCTTGATAGGGTATTGATAATCATCTCCAAGTGTAACCTTTTGAGAGAACTTCTTTTCTGAAATGCAAGAGAGAATATCTCTTTGACCTCTCATGTTCTTGGAAGCACCACTATCAATGAGCCAAGTGTCCTCTCCAGGTGTTACCGATCCTTAGAGGGCCGAGATTAAGACATACTCTTTGATTTGTTCTCTTAACATATTTGCAAGTGGCTCTTCATCTTCAACTGTATGGGCATGGTGCCTCTTATTTTTCCTCTTGTATTCTTCTCATCTAGTTGGACAATGTCTCACAATATGTCCCATATTGTTACAATGATAACATTGGTAATATGAGAATTCTCTTTCTTTTCTTTGTCCTTTCTTCCAGAATCTCTTAGGTTGAGATTCTTTATGTATGAATTTGCTTTGGGGGTGAGACTCTTTATGAGTTTCTTTTTGGAAGTAAGGCTTCTTTGTTCTTCCTTTGGTGTGAGTATATAGGGCTTGATATTCATCTCTTGATAGTAAAGCTTCCCGGTTAGCTACTCTTGATTCTTCTTGAATGCATTCTTCCCAAAGACTGTCAAATTTTAGTTTCTCTATTCTAGCACAAATAGTTTGGATGAATGCATCCCAAGGTCTTGTGAGACCATTAAGGGCCATCATTATGAGTTCATATTCATCTATGGTATCTCCAATTGCTTCTAGTTCTTCTTTGAATTATGACATTCTGGAGAAATATTCCTTGATCGATTCTCCTTTATGCATCCTTGTATTCTTGAGTTGAGCCATTATATTCATCTTCTTATGTTCTTTCCTTCATATAATCTGGTTAGGGCATCAAACATTTCTTTTGGAGTCTTCTTTGATGACACTTGAGGAATCAAGTGATCTTTAATAGAATATGCAATGATTATTTTATCCCTGATCATGTCCTTTTGGTGCTTTTCTTTATCTGCAACATCGGTGGGTTTTGGTACTTCTTCTTTGACGAATATTTCTAGGTCATTCTCTTCAAGAATGAGACCAATCCTATAATTCAAGGCACGAAAGTTTTCCACACCTTCCAGCTTGTCAACAATCTTAGTGCTTGCAAACATCTTTTACCTGGGGCTAGGAAAATGACCAAAAATGAAAATGCTCAAAATTGAATTCTGAACTTACCAGGAGGTGTGCTTGGCTGAGGCGAGTAGCCTAGTGTGTTTGGATTTTAGAAAATCCAATTTTTACCCCTTCAAACTTTATCTGCAGATTTCTAGACTGGTGCTTCTAGTTTTTTGGTACTTCTGGTACTCTAGTACTTCTGGTACTTCTGATACTTTGGTTTTCTGGTACTTTTGGTACTTTTTGAAAACTAGGGTTTCACTTTTCGGGAGATCTAGCCACTGAAAAGTTGCGCTGAGGATGCCAAAGTGATCCTTGAGGAAAGGTGCACTTTTATAGATGGTTTTGGGGTTGAAATACTTCATCAACAAAAATCCCTAATTTGCATGTATGGCAACAGTGACGTTTTTCACTTTCTCTTGTGAAAGATGCTCTCTTCAGCTTAACTCTGATACCATGTTAAGGTTTAAGCTATTATTGAGATTCATTTCATTTCATTAGATAAAAATAGAATAAATAGGATCATTGATAAATACAAAATCACAAGAGACACATCATTTATCCTAGGAAACCCTCATGGGGGAGAAAACCTAGCAAAAACTTCCTTAATATAGATAGCCAATACAATGCCAAGAGATAACTCAAACAAATACAGAAATTCCTCTCCCAAGAATGTGCCTCTCTCTCTCTTCTTTCTTCTCCAACTGCAGCTCTGAACTTGCTTCTTGATGAACAAGTGAGTCTGTGTCCAAATGAGGCGCTAACCTCCTTATTTATACAATTCTGGCATGTGTGGATGAAGGTGTCTTTTCACTGGCAAAGCCGACTTCTTCTTCTGGGTGGTTACAACCACCTTTAATATATTTTGGGGCCGACTTCTTATTATGCCTTTTACAATTAGGTTTTGACCAATCTGCAAAAGGGGATTTGATCATTTACAATAGCCGACATGATCAATCTGCAAAAGGGGATTGATCTAATGAATAATACATCAATAATAATTAGAATATGCTTTGCAGTTACATTGTTTCAACACCTCTTTGATTAGTTGTTGGGCCGATTTGCGTCCTCGTCTCTTACTTTCTTTAGGTGTTCACCTAGGATCTAGGCCTGGATCTGAGCTTATTCCTATTTTGGAGGTTGCCCCTGTTGTGGAATCTATGAATACTTTGTGGAATTTTCTTAGTTGGTTGACCGAGATAGATTGTAATTCCTTCTTGTTGAAAGAATCCTCCATTTTTTCCATGTCCTTTGTTTGGATCTTCCATTTGGATTCCTTTGTTTGGATCTTCCATTTAGACCTCTTACATTCAATGTGATGATCTTCATCATGAGGATTTTGGTGGGGACAAGAAGAATCCCTCGGTTAGGTGTTGGATCTGTCTCGAGTTAATCATGAAGTGTCCTACCTCTTTGATCAGTTGTTGGGACAATTTGCATTCCTGTCTCTTACTTTATTTAGGTGTTCACCTAGGATCTAGGCCTGGATCTGAGCTTATTCCAAATTTGGAGGTTTCCCTTGTGGAATCTATGAAGACTTTGTGGACTTTTCTTAGTTGCTTGACTGGAATAGATTGTAATTCCTTCTTGTTGAAAGCAACCTCCAGTTTTTCCAAGTCTATGTCAACGAGGTTTTGCTCATCCATCTACATAACCGAGTCCACCTCTCCCCCTAGGAACTTTTCTACATCCTCCATGACATGGGAGTAGGGGGTGGTGATTTTCTTTAAGACTGGGTCGAGAGATTGTTTGGATTTTCCTTTCTCATTTCGTTGATGGCCTGGTTTGTGGGGATTCTCCACCTCCTATGTGTCTGGTAGATGATTTAATGCATAAAAAAATTACTTGTGGGAATATTCTTATCTGTCCCCTGACTGGGTTTCTTTGGAGGTTGTTTCCTGCATCTAGTGACTTGCGTGAAGCCATCTTTCTATTTTTCTTCCATTGGTGGTCGCGTCGAGGCATTGTTACAAAAACATTAGAAGAGATGTCCATGCTCGTGACATTTTCGACAGCGGAAGGGTATGTGTTCGTAGCCTATGGTCTTGATCCATCTTCATCATGATATTCCATGGTAATTGATCCAGGCAGGGCCATGGAGATGTTCATGTATACACATATCCTAGCATAGGAGGTATATCTCATTTGTTTTGTTTCCTCTCAATATTTCACATATCTTCCCAAGGTGTTGCCTATACCCATTAGGATTTCTTCAAGCTATAACTCCTGGGAAGGGAGTAGAGGTAGATCCAGACTAGTGCAAAAGAAAATTCCTCTTTTTCTGGGCTAAGGCGGTTTATACAGAATCATAGATATAGCCCTGTGGAATTGAAAAAATATGGGCCATTTTAAAAGACTCGGTCCCTTTCTTCTAGATTGTAAAAAATGATCATGAAGAAGCCTTTAGAAATGAGTTGGAGATCATATTCCCCTTTTGGGTTCAACCAAGTTTTAATCCATCACGCTAGATCTCTTTTAGAGGGACATAACCCTAAACACTTTCCTATTAGGGCATGGTATTTCATGAACTGAGTGTGTTCCCCGACTCTTGTGGAATTAATCATGTATATTGATGCTTTGGTTTCTTGAGGGATGTGTTTCCCTGGTTCCCAAGTGCGATTTTCCTTTGGATGAGACGTTTCCACTTCCACCTCTATATCCTTCCCAGAACTTTGTTCATCCTATAGGATTTTCCCATGAAGATGAGGTGGTGGCTCAAATGGCGACCTCCTAGTCTTGGCTCATGCCTTCTCATTCGTGGCTACATTCTGATATGAGGGGGTTTGCACCCCCCCTCTTGATCCATGCTACCCGATCAATCATGTTGTTTTTTTTAAACCTGCACTTGTGATCAAAGAGAACTCTTGAGTGTTGTAGGGTTAGGTGTGCATTTGTTAGAATATAGAATATGGTGTGCTCGTTTTACCATTGACGATACCCTCGTCACCCAACCACAGGCCGAAGCCTCCCTCCGAGCACCTTAACCTTGACCTGAGAATTCCTCCGGAAGCAAACCCTAGGCTAGATAGCCAAACAAGGAGTAGCACATCATCCCCAAGGATAGCGCATCACAAAAAGCTGATCAGATAGTCCAAACCCTAGCCAAGAGATATCCAAACCAAATACTGAAACTTGTTGTTGCTGTAGCTCCACATGCAACCCTCCTCCAAACCTGCGCACCAACTGCAACTGCAGTGCGCACCAACTGGGAAAACTGTAGTCCTGAGATGTTGTCAAATGAGAACTGGTGCCCTGTATTTATAGTAATCCTGCCAGTTTGTTGGGGCCGACTTCTCTTTCTGGGTATGTGTCTGTTCAGTATATTATTATTAATTATGGCCGACTTCTTCTCTTGGAGGCTAATAGCCTAATATAAATTTTCTTCTTGAGCCGACAAGGCTTCTAGGGTTATTAGTCAACTCATTAGGGTTTCTCTTACTTTCCGAAGTCGTCTATTCTCGTCAGGTTCACACATGGGGGTAAATACCTCCCGCAGCTACCATAATATTAACAGCATTATCATGATAACCCTAGCTTTGTCGCCTACGACTCTTATATGAGATTTTTTCATTATTCATTTTCATTGTATTGTAAATATTACATATTATTTCGTCCCAGGATGTTTGACATCTTTCTCAAAGCTCAATTTAGCTATGAAGCTCATCAAATTTTCTCTTATTTTAACAATGTTAATTTTCTTTTTTAAGTTTATTACTAATTTTCTTCTTTAAGTTAGCTATAGTAGAAATATATTTTTAATCTTTCAACTTGGGATTGATGATCTCTTTATAGTACACTAACTTTCTTTTATTATCCTCTTCTTA
This sequence comes from Picea engelmannii, assembly GCA_009831015.1. Taxonomy (NCBI): domain Eukaryota; kingdom Viridiplantae; phylum Streptophyta; class Pinopsida; order Pinales; family Pinaceae; genus Picea; species Picea engelmannii. The sequence continues at coordinate 700,625 of ML781410.1, forward strand.
TCATAGTATTTTTAGTTGTATATGTTCATACTTCTCATAGGTAAAAATCCAACCTCTAAAAGAAAAATTAAATATAATGTATTAAATTAAATATAATGTAATACTTGATAATATTACAAAATATAAACATTACATACTAAGAAAAAGGACTAGTAAATATTTAGATATAAAATATTAACAAAGAGTTTTAATATATGTAAAGTATAAATATTATACGTATACATTATGTAATGATATGAGAAGTATCAATATTATATGTATACATTAATTGAAATTTAATAAAATATATAACAAAATTATAAATATACTTGTTTGCCAAATAATATGAATTAATTTTTTTTTATCTCTGAATTTATTGAACAATTTCAAGAGCATGTTTTTTCATTAATGGGATTCTCTGGTTCTTCCCATTTTGGTCTTCTATGCTGGAATTTAGAAAGGGTTCTAGCTTAAAAATTGTTGCCTCGCATGTTCTGCAAGGTCGTGTTAAGTTATCACGGTGAGAGCTATGGAAACTTGTTTTACGAGGAGTGTTAATGCCCAATGAATGTTGGGCTCTTTTCTGGAAATTATTGTGGCGTTGAGGCTCTAGAGAATAGCAGACTTCGGTTCTCGTGCCCATTGGGGTAACCGTTTTTTTCTATGGAATCTTGTATCTTTGAATGTTTTGAGTGAGTGCTAAACTATTTTTTTTAAATTACGCTCAGTTGTGTGTGTTTCGAAGATGGTATGGTTTTAGAAGGCTATTACTTTTTTCTATACTTGTATAATTATTGTTCATGGCTAGTAAGGGTTTTCCCGTTGGTGAAATGTATGATATATGTCGTTTCCTCCATGCATATTTGCGTCTTTACTATGAAATGCATGTGCCTCTTGGTCTTTGGGTTGGGGTTGTGTGCTCTTGAATGGTGCCTCTTATTGGACGAGGTAAGCATTTCTAGGGTTTAGTATACCATAAGCCATCTTTTATTTTATATTTGATGTTAAAGGTATCTTTAAAGGTTTATTCGAGGGAGCTAATAGGTTATGGTTACCAATAACTTCCATTCAAGAATAGTTAAGTGCACATGACTTTCGAAACTCAAATCCCATCGCTGTGATATTAAGTTGTGAAGGATATTATTTTTGTAGTTCTCTTGAAGCCCACAAAGTAAAGAAAGTGATTTCCCCATCGTATTAGATCTATTTTTCCTTAGTCCTTAGCAATGTCGTTCCTGTCTTAACTTAGTTCTTGTTGGGATTGAGGAAAATGGCTTCCAAGTTAACTACACATTTATCCATTCAATACACATGTATGCAATCTGTGAGAGTTTATGTTCTTAATACAAGTGACATAAGTGCAATCCTCAGGTAAACCTTAAAGTAATATATATAATGGTAGTTGTAAGTTTGGGTTAAGAATGATTTTCTATTCTATTTGAGGACTTTGGTACTGTCTAGGTTTGATTTTATTATAAGATTTTTTATTTTTGTTAGCCAATTAGAATTGACATAAAAACATGCAGTGTTGCATATGTCACATGAACTTTCACTAGAGGATGTGCTTGTAGCCAAGTCATTCAATATGGAAACTAGGTATTTATATTTATTTCTTTCTACTTTTTTATCTACTTTAGTGATGCACCTCATGCCTTACATGGTAAATATAAGGTGTTCTAGGTAAGAGTTTATCTCCACAATTAATAGAGTATTGTCGCATTATCTATCATACATGAAGAAGCAAGGAAAATTGACCAAAGGTTCAAGTGAGTATATATTGACAAAAGATATTTCTAGTTCAATGTTAAAGTTTTCCACTAAGCTTTAAACTATCCATTATCAAAGGTAGGATTGCCTCTAGTTAAGAAGAGGAACTTATTGATGACATAAATTGAGAAGAAAAATAACTATCACATTTTTTGAAGTAGATGAATGCCAAGATGACACTGAAAGTGACAATGATGATGAGGATGATGACAAAGAAGATGGAGAGGATGATGATTAGGAAGAATAATGTGGTGATGAAGAAGGTTTGCAAGCTGATCAAGGTGTCGAGGATGGATAAGGGAATGGAGATCAACAAGAAAATGCAGATGAAGAGAAGGTAGATGGGGAGGATAATGGCAATGAAGAAGATATGATTTCAATGACAACCATGATTATGAGGAGGACAAGGAAAATGAGGATGGTCAGGTAAGATTCTCATCTAGTGGTACAAGAGAAAAGTGAATCTTAGAGTTAATGCATAGTGATGTGTTTGGACCTATGCATGTTCTATCACTAGGAAAAATTGTGTACTATGTTTGCATTTTCTCCATGACGTTGAAATAAATCCATCATGGAGGAAATAAATCCATGTATTCCTTGAGAAATCATCAAAGGATGAAACATAGAACACAAATTTACCTAGTGATAGAACAGGCCTAGGTCCAAACACATCATTGCGTATTAACTCTAAGATTCCTTTTTCTTTGGTAGCACTAGATGAGAATCTTACCTAATCATCCTCCTTGTCATCTTCATCATCCTCCACATTGTCCTTTTCATATTCATCATCGTTGTTGTCATTGGAATCCTCATCCTTTTCATTTCCATTAGCCTCTTTATCTCCTTTCTCTTCATTTGCATTCTCTTGTCCATATTCAGCATCTCCATCCACTCACAAACCTTCTTCATGACCACATTGTTCTTCGTGATCATCATCCTCTCCATATTATTCATCATCATTCTCATCATTATTGTCACTTTAGGTGTCATGTTTTCATTCCACTGCTTGAGAAGATGTGATAGTTGTTTTTCTTCCCAATGTATGTCATCACTTCCATCAATAAGTTCCTCTTCTCTACTATATGCAATATCACCATTGATAATGGATGGTTTAAATAGTAATGGACCACTTTAATATTGAAGTATAAATATTTCTTGTTTAGTATATACTCACCTAAACCTTTGGTCAATTTTCCTTGGATTTGCCATGTATGCTAAAGTATACAAGCATGCTAGATTAGTAGTAGAGATAAACACTTACCCATAACACCATCCATTTACCATGCAAAGCATAAAGTTCTTCAACAAAATAAATAAAAGTTTAAAAATGAATAGATATAAATACCAAGTTTCCATATTGAATGACTTGGTTGCAAGAATATCCTTAGTGTAAATTTAGGTAACATATACAACATTGCATGTTCTTTGAGATCTACTTGGCTAACAAAAATATAAAGAGTAGGCATATAACTAAAATAGAAAATACCATAAGAAAGTTAGAAATTGACACTGACAAAGGCCTCAAACAAAATACAAAATCATGCATGACCCAAACTTACAACTATCATTATATTTATTACATTCAAGTTTACCCAAAGATTTCACCTCTATCACTTGTAATATCCTTTATAACCTAATATAATATAACTGGCATGGACTTCCCATTAAGAAAGTCATATGAACTTCACTATTATAACGAGAACCCTTGACCCCATAATAAACCTTTAAAACCACCCTTAATAACAAATATAATATCAAGCGTGGTTTACTATCTTAACCAAAAATTACATGCTACCCAAAACCCTAAAATCCATAACCCTAGTCTAATAAGAGGCACCATCAAAAGCACACAACCCTTTGCAAACCCCAACCCAAACAGCAAAAGAAGGCACCGTCAAGAGCACACAACCCTTTGCAAATCCCAACCCAAACACCAAAAGGAGGCACCGTCAAGAGCACACAACCCTTTGCAAACCCCGACCCAAACACCAAAAGGCACATGTATTTAAGAGTAAACTACAAAAACTCCACAGAGGAAACGACATGCATAATACATTTCACCAACCAAAAAACCCTTACTAGCCATGAACAGTAAATATACAAGTATAAAAAAATAATAAACCTCTAAAACCCTACCATCTTCGGAACACACAACAACGGACTCGCATTTAAAAAAATAAATTCAGCACTAACTCAAAACATTCAAAGATAAAAGATTCTTGAGAAAAAAATTGTTACCGCCATGTGCATGAGAACCAAAACCTCCGCTATTCTCGAAAGCCTAACGGCCACAATAATTTCCAGAAAAGAGCCCAACATTTGTTGGGCATTAACACTCCTCGCAAACCCAGTTGTCAGAGATCTCGCCACGATAATTTAACACGAACCCTGCAGAATATGCGGGTAGCCAATTTTGTCTTAGAACCCTTACTATATTACATCATATAAAACCAAAATCCGAAGAACCATAGAATGTCATTAATGAAAAAACAAGTTCTTGAAACTATTCAATGAATTCATAGATAAAAAATCTATTTACGGCTGTCGCGGCACCTCCGAACTTAACAGAAAATGCCTTAAACCCTTAAAAAATGCTCCGAACAGAAGGCGAAAATGACAGAGAGTTGACTTGCATCCAACCTCACAGCCTGCAGGAAGCACAAGACAGAATTTCAAACATTCGTCGTAGCTGCAGGCAAGGCAGCGCTACTCCAATCTTGTAGCCGAAGGAATCCACTCAATAATACTTATTGTCAACTCCAGACCTGGGTAGACATTTATGGCAAATTAGCTCTGACCGCGGGCAGATCAGGTAACTGTCCCCATCGATTAGGGTTTAATTAAATTATTGATGGTGTTTGACAATTATTCAAATATTAAATTCAAAGATACCATTGAGAATGGGTCAGTTTCCCATTCACATGGTTTGCTTTAATTAGTTAGGGTCTCTTGGAATTTGATTTTTGATTGCTAACTCTATTTTCATCCTTTTTCAAATTAAGGGAGCTTATTGGGTGAGGTTAGAAACTTTATTATAATTAATTAAGTTTATTAGATAAACTTTAAAACTTTATTATAATGAGAATATATTTATCCATCTTAATTCTCGATCTATTAAGTTTTTAGAGGAATCAAATATTTAACCTTTCTTCAAGTTTTGCTTTCTAAAAAAAGTTTTCATTGTTAAAGTTTTAATCTCGGTAGACCCTTGATAAATCTGAACTTAAAATAGATATATGCTGATTTAATACATTAATACTAAAACATTAAAAAATATATTAAAATATAAAAAAAATCAATATAATTTTTAATATATTAATATATTTTATAATATATTAATATATTTTATAATATATTACTACCTCCATAACCACTACATTATTTGAGTGATCTATTAATCTAAATTAAGAAAAATCTAAACATAAAAATTTCAAACCAATATATATATTTTTAATATATTAAAATATTTTATAAAATATATTAATGTATATTAAAATATTTTTTTTTTTAAATGTATTAAAAAAATAATTATATACCAAATTAAAGGAACTTCATATATATATATATATATATATATATATATATATATATTAGAGGAATCAACAACTGCTAGAGTATCTTACTAGCATGACACTAGTTAGAATCGGTATGATTTTATTGATTTTTTTAAAATGATTTTAAAATTAAATTAATAATTTATATTTTGGTTGATAGGTTCTATGGAGGATATGTTCATGTAACATAACACATTAAAATAATAATAAAACATTAAAACACTAATAAAAAATAATAATAATTTATGTGTGGGTCTTAGCTAAACTATTGGGGAATCATGGAAGACACCATTTTCAAAAATAGAGATACTATTAAAAATATCATCAAATCAAAATTTAAGGAGAAATTGTGGTGTGACAAAGAGTTAGAGGGAAAAAGTAAATTAAGGTATTATAAGGATGTAATCAACCCTAATCTAGAATTCAAATTCCATTTCTTCGGAGTTTGAATTTCGAGATCCCTCTTTCATTTTTAATTGTGCCTTGAATGACTTGTTTTTCTTTCTAAGTTCTTCTAATGCAATGATTAGCTCTGCTCTGAGATCGACTTCACCTTCTTCTTCTGAATCGTATTCTACTTCCATGAAGAGTACTCTTTATGAACCATTGTCACTATCATTACCCTCCTCATTTGATGATGAACTATCCTCCATTGAGTAGAAAAATTTCTTGAAGAGTTTCCTTTTGTTTCTTCTCTTTTTTCCCTTTTGATATTTCTTTTCCCTTTTATAAGTTTTTTCTCCATCACTATATTTATTCTTATGAGTACATTTAGAAGCAAAATGACCAATAGCACCACAATTAAAATATTTCAATAGAAGCATTCATTTATACTTGTCGATTATTTTCCTTAATTTCCTTACGAAGTTAGCTATCTCTTCATCTTCATCTGAATGATGTAGTATTTCAGATATAAAATAGTATGCAGAAGATAAATATTTTAGCATAGAAATGGCAGAGCAACAATTATATAACCAGAACAATACCAGAATAACAATGGAAAGAGCACCTTGATTAATGATAACAATGTTGACTTTCCTCTTCGAGGGGGAAACCTCTAACAGAGTATATCTCTATTACAATAATCTCCGAGACAAGATTTCTCATACCCTCTATTCCTATTTATACTAAATATATCTATCCAAAAGAAGAATCTAGGGAAGATCCTTCTAGAAGCAGAAGCTTTTATTAAGTCTTCTTACATTTGACTTATTCCTCCTTATTGTTAGACCTTATTAATATTGGCCTTTATTACATGGAATTATATTATTCTACCTACGTAAGGGGTTAGGGAGGTTAGGTCCCTAACATGCCCTCCCCCTTAAAGAACAACTTTTTCCTCAAGGCTCAAGATGAGGAAATTATTGTAGAATGGTGGCCGACTCACAGGTGGAATCTTTTGGAGTTGTATATTTCCATTGGACTAACACTTCCTTGATGGTGCGCTAACGGAGATGATGCTCACGCTGGGCCAAGACTGTTTATGGCTACAACCATATGGAACCTTCTTCATCCAACTCACAGAGACTAGTTTGAGTTTGGCACTTAGTTCCAATCACCTTCTTTAAGTAGGAAACATGAAAAACATGATGGAGCTTCGACTCACTGGGTAGAGATAATTGATAGGTCATCGATCCCACATGATTGCGCACTATATAAGGACCATAAAATTTGGGTGCAAGTTCATGGAAATGTTCAACTTTGAGTGAAGTCTTCTTATAAGGTTGTAGTTGAAAAAACACTTGGTCCCCTTCAAAAAATTGTCGTTCAAAACGAACTTGATCGACTTGTTGCTTCATGTTGATGCAGCCCCCCTACTCCCCCGTAGGGCTACATGACCTCCTGATCAAGAATCTTTGATTATTGAGTCAAGTGACTCTCTAGAACCTTAATGGTTCCCTTATGTATCTAAACACAAGCCCTTTCAAAGCCTTGGTGCAGGTCTGATAGCACCCACGACCTTCCCTTTCGCTCTTCTGTGAAATATTAGAGTACTGAGTGTTAGCTATTTTTATGATAAGATCCCTCTTGATATGACCTTGGGAAGTGGCCTCTTGTGACCACACTATTGTGGGTGTGACCAATAGTGGTTTGGGATCAAACTACTTTTCATCCCGCAATTCTCCTCGAACCTCCACGTGTCCTCTTGGAAAAACCATGGTATGGATTGCGGCCCACCCTCAATGTTTTAAATTCTACGCAACTCCTGTCCTCGTAATGCTACGGGATCGTCAATCTCGTGATCTTAACGATACTATCTGAACTGGCAGTTCAAGTCTGCACTTTTCAAATATACAGACCAGATCTTCCCCTTCTCGATCAACTGCCGAGATCTCTTCGCGATTGTGGACTTTGGGGTTTTGAAATCTCAAACCCTGCTTTCTTCCGTACTTCAATCTTCTAAAGTTGACGATCTGTAGACACCTATCTTGCTCAATCAACGATCCTACTTCCACTTCGGGTGTTTGAACCTTCAACTCGGATCAACGATCCTGTGACCCCCTTCTCGATCGACGATCGAGATCTCCTTCAGGTTTCGAACTTCTGAGATTTCAAATCTCAAACCTTATCCTTTTTCCCAATGTCTTTTATCCGAAGACTATAATATGTTGATGCGTGTCCTCTTGACCTAACGATCGAGGATTACTTCGGGTCTTTACCCAGAGTCCACATATTTGTGCCATGTCTATCCTAGATCTGAAGGCTATGGATTACTTCGGGTCTTTACCCGGAGCTCACAGATCTACACCACGTCCCTTTTGAACTCCGACGGCTCAGATTCACTTCAGGTGATCGGATGGTTGAGATTCACTTCGGATTTTCGAAACTTCGAAGTTCGGAAATATCAACTCTCAAACCTCGCCTTATCCTGAACTCACAATATCTGATGACTCAGACTCACCTTGGTGATTCAATGCTTGAGCCTTACTTCGGGTGATCTGACAGCTCAGATCTGCTTCGGTCAATCGAATAGTTGAGATTCTACTTCGGATTTCCATCTCTTCAAGCTTCGAAAATATCAGTTCTCAAACCTTGGTGAGTTCTCTCTCCTGAGTGTGCGAAGCGCTAATGCTCATGCACCTTACTCTGATCATACATTTTTTTGTCCTTTGAACTGTGATACAACGACCATTGTTGCTCCTCCTCCCGAGCTTCGGATTTCTTCCAACTTGGAAGATTTATCAGTCTTCAAAGGTTTCAAACTTTTACTTCACCTACGAGTCTGATTCTTGGATCTCGTCCACACTTATGGAAAGTGCTATCCCTTCTTAGCTTGATCCTTAAAGGATTTTGAATTCCCACACACTCCTTGAGTTCTTGGGATTTCGATAACTCAGATCGAAATATTTCTTGAAAATAAATTCTTCTCTCCCACCTGGCGTTCCTCTATTCTGGTTCTTCGACGCTTGGTCACTTGTTGACACTGTGCACTCCTTGCACCTGGTCTAAGTTTCATTTTTTCTCTATGAACTCCTCTAAGTCAATCCGAGACTTAATCGTCGCACTCCTTGCATTTGAGATGCACATCTTGCATACAAGTTTCAGACGAGAAACAATTGAAACTTATCCAGTTTCGTCACAAACTCATACGATCAACTTCTCGAACAATCGTACATGAACGAAATGAAATAAATCGCATACACAAAATGTAAAATTCATTCAATCACGCATTAAAATGAACACAGTCCAAGATTCGGGACAATTCTATATGTTCTATTCATTCATGAAACAAATTACATGATATTCCAGTTCTCCGCTGCGTCTTTCTTCTACTCTATTCTTTTCTACTAATCTCTATCTCATAATACTTTTACAATGCAACAACAACTATCTAAGGACTGACTCCATGATCTCTCTCGTCCTATCTGCAACCTATCCTATCAAGTCATAGAGGTTACCTACTCTGTCCTATTACAATAACTAACAGTTATTACCAGATAAGAGTCAACATTCTATATCTGCAATCCCTTACAGTCCTATATGACTTTACAAGCATGACATATTTAAAAATGTTGTTTCCAAAATATCTCAACAACTCGATTTACTCCTCAGTTAATTGTTGATTTGAACTCTGTCATGCCAAGATGTCGTTCATTTGCCTCCATGCTCGCGTCTTTGAATTTGGAGGTGAGGCTTCTGCATCATACTCCTCTGGTTAAAATTTTCATGGACTCATGTCCATGAGCTCTTGCACTGTTTTTCCATGCTTCAAAATATCAAGTTTTGTGATCCAACTTGCATATTCCATTGGATGATCTTTCCACTTAACTAAATACTCAGGATATGTCTTCCTCTTGGTCTTGTTTCCATCTCTTTGTTCAATGATTTTCTCCATCTAAGGTTTTTCTGCTATGGGCAATTGTTCTTCCCACTGAAATTATTTATGATCATTTGATTCTCCTGCCTCATCTCTCCTGTAAGGATATAGGTCTACAACATTGAATGTCGGTGATATCCCAACATTGTATGGAAACTCAATTTCATAAGCATTGGCTGCAAATGTTTTGAGAATCCTGCATGGTCCTATCTTCTTCATATTCAACTTGTTATACGTTCCCCTTGGAAACCTTTATTTTCTCAAATGAGCTAAAAATTCATCTCCAACTTCAAATTGAACGTCTCTCCTCTTCTGATCAACTTTGTTCTTATATTTCTGGCTGTCGTTCTATAGCTTTTCTCTGAATCTGTCATGGAGCTCATGTATTTCTGTTGCAAAATCCTCTGCTCCAACACTTCTGAGCTCATCTTGATTTAGATCTCTCAATTCTCTAATCCCTCTTGGTTGTATACCATACACAATTTCAAATAGATTTTTCCCTATGATCTTGTTCACTGAATCATTGAATGCAAATCATGCTTGTGCTAGAATATGATCCCATTGACGACCTTGCTCAGTGACTAAACTTCTCAAAAAATTTCCCAAACTCATGTTTACTGCTTCAGTTTGTCCATCAGTCTGAGGGTGATATGCTAAACTAAAGGACAAGTTTGTCCCCAGCCTCTTCCATATATTCCTCCAAAAGTGTCCTACAAATTTGGTATCCCTGTCTGAGACTATGCTCGTAGGAAATCCATGTAGTCTCACCACTTCTCTGAAAAACAAATTGGCTATGTGTGTATCATCGTTTGTTTTCTGGCATGGTATGAAATGTGCCATTTTTGAAAATCTATCCACCACAACAAATATGGAATTTCTCCCTTTCTGAGTTCTAGACAATCCCAAAACAAAATCCATATTGATTGCATCCCACGGCCTTTCTGGAATTGGTAATGGCTGATACAAACCAGTGTTTTGTTGTCTTCCTTTTTCATACTGACAAATTCTGCATTTGTTCATAAACTTTTTCACCTCTACCCTCATGCTCAACCAATAATATGAATTACTCAGCTGTGAAAATGTCTTATCATGACCAAAATGTCCAACTAAACCTCCATTGTGTTTCTCCTTCAACAAATTATCTCTCATTGAGCATTTCGGTATGCACAGTTGGCTTCCCTTGAACGATAATCCATCCTAGATCAAATATTCAATCCATGGGATTCTATCTCCCAACAAAGGATTCTTACACGCTTCATAAGCTTCCTTAAAATCTGCATATTCTCTATACATCTCCTGGAGGTGTTCAAACCCTAAGGTCTCCACTTGGAATTCTTGTACAATCAAGCTCCTCCTACTCAAAGCATCTACAACTTTGTTATCATTTCCAACAATATGTTTAATAACAAAAGTAAAATTTTGCATAAAGTCTACCCATTTAGCATGTATTTGATTCAACTTTTCTTGCCTAGTAATAAACTGCAAAGCTTGTTTATCACCATACAAGACAAATTCTTTAGGAATTAGATAGTGCCTCTACTTCTTCAAAGCTTGAATCACTACATAAAATTCTTTGTCATATGTGGAATACTTATTCTTGGTTTCATTCAGCTTCTCACTGAAATAAGCCGCTGGCCTATTATCCTGACTCAAGACTGCTCCAATAGCTAATCCACTTGCATCACATCTCACTTGAAATGTTTTTCCAAAATATGGTAAGACCATAATTGGTTGTTATGTGATCTTCTCCTTCAACACTTTGAAACTTTTTTCAGCTTCTTATGTCCAACTAAAGGACTTGTGCTTATTCTTCACAGTGTCTAGCATGGGCGTACATATACCACTTAAATTTCTAATAAACTTTCTATAAAAACTCGCTAACCCATGAAAACTTCTTACCTCAAATATGTTGCTTGGCGATGACCATTCTTTGATTGCTCTCACCTTTTCTGGATCCATCTTCAATTCATTTGAAGAGATCACAAAACCCAAGTATATGAGTTTTGTCTTCATAAAAGAACTTTTCTTCAGATTTATCAGCAATTTTTCCTACTGCAACTTTTCCATCACCGATATCAGATGTATTAAGTGTTCTCCCTTAGTCTTACTGAAGATTAGTATGTCATCCAGATATACTATGACAAATTTTCCTATGAAGTCTTTCAATACTTCATTCATTAATCTCATAAATGTTCTTGGTTCATTTGTCAACCCAAATGGCATGACCAGCCATTCAAACAATCCTTCATTTGTCTTGAATGTTGTTTTCCATTCATCTCCCTCTCTCATTCTTATATGATGATATAGAATATTCAAGTCTATCTTGGAAAAATAGCTTTCTCCACAGTTCAAACAATCTATCAAATCATCCATCCTTGGTAAAGGGAATCTATACCTAATGGTTATCTTGTTGATGGCTCTGGAATCTGTACACATTCTCCATCCTCCATCCTTCTTTGGAATTAACACAGTTGGTACTGTGCATGGGCTTAGGCTTTCCCTGACTAAATATTTATCCAACAACTCTTGGACTTGATTTTTGACTTCCTCATTCTCTCTAGGTGTCAACCTATAAGTTGTTTTGTTTGGTAAACTAGGTCCTGGAATAAGGTCAATATGATGGCTTATACTCCTAATGGGTGGCAATGAGTGTGGTAACTCATCCACTACTATGTCAGCAAAGTTTTCTAATAGTTCCTGGATTTCTTTAGGTAAATCTTCCACAAAAGTATTTGTAAGGATAACTCTAGGCTTCCTTACTACAACAAATTGTATTTCATTTTCCTTCTTGACGTCATTCAAGAGTTTCTTCCCACTCATGAGAAGTATACTTGAACAAGCTTCCCTCTTTTTCTCTTTGACTTCTATGGGTAACACCATATGTGTCCTACCATTATTTTCTAGGGTATAAGTATTCTTTCTCCCATCATGAATAACTTTTCTATCAAACTGCCATGGTCTCCCCAATAAAATATGACAGACATCCATAGGAATTACATCACACAATATTTCATCCCTATAACCTCTTATTTTAAATTCAACTTGGCATTATTGACTTACCATTACTTGATGTCCTTTCTGCAACCATGATACCTTGTATGGGTTTGGATGTGTAGTTGTCTTCAGCTCCAGTTTATCCACCATCTCTATGGATACTAGATTGTCAGTGCTCCCACTGTCTATGATCACCTTGCAAACTCTGTCTTTCTTCTTGCAAGCAATTCTGAACAGACTTGTTCGTTGAATTGGTTCCTATACCTCCTTCTCTAGTTTAAGAAGAATATTCCTCATCATGAGTTTCTTTCCTCCTTCTGTTGCTTTTTCCTCCACATGCTTCTGTGCTTCAGCAACGTATGCTTCACCTCCTCCTTCTTTCTTTCTCTCGGGACATTCGCAAGACTTGTGCCCTGATTTTCCACAGGTAAAACATCTAACTTCACCTCCTCTGGCTCTTCCTCTTCCTCTTCCTCTAGAAAAAGAGATTCTTCCTCCATGTTGTCCTTCTTTATAACTTCCACCTTTATCATGGTGACTATGATGTTTGTCAGCTTCATGCTTCGACTTCTGAAGCTTCTCTCTGCTAGTTCCCTTACCTCTGCTTGAATTTCCCCCTCTGCTTCGTTGGTTTTATTTCCTGGCCAATTTTTCTTCAAATTTCAAGGATGCTTGATAAGCGTCCTCAACTTTACTAACAAAAATCATGTTGATCTCCTCTTGTATTTCATATCTCAGCCCATTGATATATCTGGCTGTTTTCTCATCTTCATTCTATTTCTATCCAGACCTAATGTTTAGTTTGTAAAATTTCTTAGTGTACTCCTTCAATGATAAGATTTTTTGTCTCAGGTTCTAAAATCTTCTAAACATATTGATTTGATAGTCCTTCAGGATAAATTTGTCTTTTATCTTAGCTACCATCCTATCCCAGATCTTAATTTTCTGCTTACCTTTTCTCCTGCGTTCGGCTTGCAGTTCATCCCACCATAGTGTTGCATGACCTTTCAGTCTTATCACTGCATGCTTCACCATCTTGTCTTCTTCGATATCTTCCTAATCGAAGTACTTGTCCATAGCACGTACCCAATCCAACAATTCTCCAACTTCTAAATTACCTTCACACATTGGTACCTCTATTCTTGCTCTGGCTCCTATTCTTGAAACAACTTTCAATAAGCGATCTTGTGCAGCATCCTCTGCTACATTTTCTTTGACCTCTATCTCTTCACTCCTAGCTTCACTAATATATCCAGCATCTGGTGCTCTCCTCTGTGTTATTTCCATGGCATCCAACCTCATTCGGAGTCGCCTCATTTCTTCTTCCATTTCGGCATTCGCTCTACGCCTTCTGGATGGCATGATTCTACTGTGTCACCTACAAACAGAAATAAAATTCTTAATCCCATAATTGATACCAACTTACCTCCTTTATCCTTTTCTTGATGTTTACAAAAAAACTCAATATCAACTCTGATACCACCTTATGCAGCCCCCCTACTCCCCCGTAGGGATACACGACCTCCTGGTCAAGGATCTTTGATTCTTGAGTCAAGTGCCTCTCTCAAACCTTGATGGTTCCCTTCTGTATCCAAACACAGGCCCTTTCAGCACCTTGGTGCAAGTCTGATAGCACCCGCGACCTTCCCTTTCTCTCTTATGCGAAACCTCAGAGTACTGAGCATTAGCTCTTTTTCTGATAAGCCCCCTCTTGATATGACCTTGGGCAGTGGCCTCTCGTGACCACATGATTGTTGGTGCGACCAATAGCGGTTTGGGATCAAACTGTTTTTCATCCCGCAATCCTCCTCGAACCTCCATGTGTCCTCTTGGAAAAACCACGATATGGATTGCGGTCCACCCTCAATGTTTTAAAGTCCACACAACTCCTATCCCCACAATTCTACGGGATCATCGATCTTGTGATATTGAGGATATTGTCTGAAACGGCAGTTCAGATTTTCACTTTTCAAATCTACGGACCAGATCTACCCATTCTTGATCAAAATTCGATATTTCTTCGCGATTCTGGACTTCGGGGTTTTGAAATCTCAAAACCTGCTTTCTTTCGTACTTCAATCTTCTGGAGCTGACGATCTGCAGACACCTGTCCTATCCAATCAATGGTCCTACTTCCAATTCATGTGTTTGACCCTTCAAATCGGATCAATAGTCATGTGACCCCCTTCTCGATCGACGATCAAGATCTCCTTTGGGTTTCAGGCTTCTAATATTTCAAATCTCAAACCTTATCCTTTTTCCTAATGTCTTTTATCCGAATACTATAATCCACTGACGCGTGTCTTCTTGATCTGACGATCAAGGATTACTTAGGGTATTTTCACGGAGTCCATAGATTCGTGCCATGTCTCTCCTAGATCTGATGGCTATGGATTACTTCAGGTCTTTACCCGAAGCTCACATATCTATGCCACATCCCTTCTGAACTCTGATGACTCATATTCACTTCGGGTGATCAGATGGTTGAGATTCACTTCGGATTTTCAGAACTTCGGACTTCGGAAATATCAACTCTCAAACCTCGCCTTCTTCTGAACTCACAGTATCTAACATCTCAGATTCACCTTGGCGATCCGACACTTGAGCCTTACTTCGGGTGATCTAACGGCTCAGATATGCTTCGACTGATCGAACGGTTGAGATTCTAATTCGTATTTTCGACTCTTCAGGCTTCGAAAATATCAGTTCTCAAACCTTGGTGAGTTATCTCTCCTGAGTGTGCAAAGCACTAATGCTCGTGCACCTTACTCTGATCAAACGACTGTTTATCCTTTGAAATGTGATCCAACAACCATTGTCTCTCATCCTCCTAAGCTTCTAATTTCTTCTGACTTGGAATATTTCTCAGTCTTCAAAGGTTTCGAACCTTTGCTGCAACTACAATTCTGACTCTTGGATCTCGTCAACACTTATGGAAAGTGATATCCCTTATGAGCTTGATCCTTAAATGATTTTGACTTCCCACGCACTCCTTGCATTCTTGATATTTTGATAGCTCAGATCGAAGGATTTCTTGAAAATAAAGTCTTCTCGCCCACCTGGCGTTCCTCTGTTATGGTTCTTCGACGTTTGGTTGCTTCTTGACGTTGTGCACTCCTTGCACCTGGTCTAGGTTTCATTTGTTGTCTTTGAATTCCTATGAGTCAATCTAAGACTCAATCGACCCACTCCTTTTTTTCAATATGCACACTTTGCATATGAGTTTTGAAAGATAAACAATTGAAACTTATCCAGTTTCGTCACAAACTCATAC
Source organism: Picea engelmannii (assembly GCA_009831015.1). Lineage (NCBI taxonomy): Eukaryota > Viridiplantae > Streptophyta > Pinopsida > Pinales > Pinaceae > Picea > Picea engelmannii. Next base: position 716,511 of record ML781410.1, read on the forward strand.
GATCAACTTCTTGAAAAATCATACATGAAAGAAATGAAATAAATCGCATACACAGAATGTAACATTCATTCAATCACACATTAAAATGAACATAGTCCAAGATTTGGGACAATTTTATCTATTCTATTCATTCATGAAACAAATTACATGATATTGTAGTTCTCCACTGCATCTTTCTTCTACTTTATTTTGTTCTATTGATCTCTATCTCATAATACTTTTACAATGCAACAACAAATATCTAAGGATTAGTTCCACGAGCTCTCTCGTCCTGTCTGCAACCTATCCTATAAAGTCATAGAGATTACCTACTTTTTCCTATTACAATAACTAACATTTATTACCATATAAGAGTCAACACTCTATATCTGCAACCCCTTACAGTCCTATACGACTTTACAAACATGACATATTTAAAAATGTTGTTTCCAAAATATCTCAACAGCTCAATTTACTCTTGAGTTAATTGTTGATTTGAACTCTGTCATGCTGAGATGTCGTTCCTTTGCCTCCATGCTTACATCTTTGAATTTGGAGGAGATGCTCCTGCATCACATGTGATTCTGAGTGATGACAAAACTGTCTTTGAGGGCACAAAGAATAGTCTCTCGGACGGTAATATTTTTATCAACCTCCTGAACCTTTGAGACCCTTGGCATATATGAGAGAACCGATGGGGAATTTTGGCCATAGACTTCTTCAAAAGGAGTCATGCAAGAATTTGTATGGTAAGATGTGTTGTACCACCATTCAGCTAGGGGTAATCATTGAGCCTACCGATTTTTCCTCTCATATGCAAAACACCTCGAATATGTTTCCAAAAAATTGTTGACAACTTCAGTTTGGCCATCCTTCTAGGGGTGATAGGTAGTGCTAAGATGAAATTGGGTGCCATGTAGCTTGAAATATTCTTGCCAAAAAAATTTGGTGAAATTGGGGTCTCTGTCATAGACAATAGAATTAGGCATGCCATGAAGCTTGAAGATATTATCCATGAATATTTGAGCCACTGTGACGGTTGTGAATGGGTGTTGAAGAGAAAAAAAAGAGAATATTTGGAGAGACGATCTATGACCACCATGATGATTGACTTATTGCTCGATTTAGGTAAGCCCACAATGAAATCTAAAGAAATATTGTGCCAAATAGCAGGGGGAATTGGAAGCGGTCAGAGTGTGCCCGAAGATTTGACAGTTTCTCCCTTGTTGTGTTGATAGACCTCACATTCAGCCAAAAATGTGTGGACGTCATGTTTCATACCATCCCAGAAAAAATAATGTTTGATCAGTTCATAGGTTTTGGTAAACCCTGAATGCCCAACTGTGGGTGAAGCATGAAGTTCATAAAGCACTGTGGATTTAAGTTGTGATTTCTTGCATAAATACAAACAACCTTTGTAATGAAGCTCTTCATTTTTCCAATAGTACCCTAGAGAAACTGAATAATTGTGTTGCAATTGGTGGAGAATGCAATAAATTTTGGGGTCTTGCAGCCATTCCTGATGAACAACTTGGAGCCAACCTGGTACAATGAAGGAGAGGGAGAAAAGGGACCAATATTCTTCATATTTTTGGGAAAGAGTATCGATCACTATATTTTCCTTTCCCTTCTTGTAAATGATCTCATAATCATAACCAAATAGCTTGGTCACCCATTTGTGTTGCGTCGGGGATGAAATTTGTTGTTCTAGGAAATACTTGAGACTCTAATGGTCAATTTTGATTTGGAATCGCTAACCCAATAAATTAGGACACTAGAGATCCACAGCATGAAGAATATCTAATATTTTATTTTCATAAATGGATTGGCCCAAATGTCACCCGGAAAGTTTTTTTCTCGTGAAGGCCAAAGGCCTGCCATCTTGCATGAGGATGAATCTAATTCCTTTTCCATAATCATCACACTCCAATACGAATGTACTTATGAAGTCTGGAAGTGATAGGACATGGGTCAAGGACATAGAATATTTCAAGGCTTGGAAGGCATGATACGCAGTTGAATTCCAAGTGAAAGCATTCTTTTTAAGGAGAAAAGTGAGAGGAGCTACAATTTTTCCATAATTCTGAACAAACGTCCTATAATAGCCCGTTAAACCCAAAAAACCACGCAAGATCTTAAGATTTTTAGGGTGAGGCCAATCCTGGATAGATTCAAAATTTTTAGGATCCACTTGGACACCATCCTTTCCAACAATATGACCTAGGTATTCCACTTCCGAGGCACCAAAGACACATTTAGATTGTTTGAGGAAAAATTGGTGCTTAGAGAGTAGATGGAGAAATTGATTCACATGGGAGAGATGGGATGGACAAGTTTTACTATAAATGAGAATATCATCAAGAAAATCTAAGACAAAATGATGGAGAAAAGGACAAAAGACGTGATTCATAAGATTTTGGAAAGTGGAAGGAGCATTACATAATCCAAAGGGCATTACCAGGAATTCATAATGACCCTCATGAGTGAAAAATGTAGTTTTGGGAATGTCTTCTTCTTTCATACAGATCTGGTGGAAGCCAGAATGTAGATCTATTTTGGTGAAGTAATAAGAACCACTCAAATCATCCAAGAGGTCATCAATGACATGAATGGGGATTTTTTCTTTGATTGTGAGTTTGTTGAAGGCACGCAAATTAGGACACATGCGCTAAGTATCTTCTTTCTTGAGTACCATGACCAGAGGGGAATACTAGGGGATAGTACTGGGACAGATAACACCTGCTTCTAGTAATTCATGAACAATTTTCTCAATTTAATTATTCTGGGAAAAGGGATGATGATAAGGCCGAACATTGGGAGGAAGACTGCCCAAAATGAGAGGGATGGAATGATCATGGACTCCATGGGAAGGGAGAAGTTCTTTGGGAGTGGTAAAAACAACTTGGTGGTGGGAAAATATAGATTGGAGGTCGGGATGCACAAAAGGTGTCTCAACAACATAAATGGAGTGGAGTTGGGATATAATGCTCGAATGACCTTTTTTTAGGAGCTTTTGCATGCGATGGGAACTGATGATCTCAGGGGAGCCTATTGTGATTCCTTGGAACTTATACAATTGTCCCTCCTATTGGAATTGCATGGTTAAGTCCTTAACATCAATGATAATGGGGCCCAAAGTGCACAACCATTCGACACCAAGAACAATGTCACAACCACCCATTCCTATAGAAAACATATTGGATTTCAAGTGATACTGACTAATTTGGAGTCACACATTTTCACATCGTCCCCCACATTTCATGGAACCTCCATTAGAAATCATGATTTGAAAATTATTGACGGCACAGATGTAACAATTGACTTCTTGGGCAATGCGGCAATGAATAAAATTATGGGTGCTACCACTATCCACAAGGATGATGACTTTCATATTTTTGATACAACCAATTAATTTGAGAGTCTGGGGAGTAGAGAAGCCAATGAGGGAATTAATTGAAATCACTAGGTCAATGTCTAGTGGATCAGAGGGTACGGTCAGATCAGATTGCAGTGGTAGTCCCTCCATAGGCGAAACAACAACATCTTCTTCAGAAATATCCTTAGTCAAAGCCATAAAAATCTTATGTTCCTTACACTTTTTCCTGAGAAAATATTTGTCATCACAATTATAACAAAGACCCTTGAGTTGACATTCAACCATTTCAACCCTGGTTAATTTTTGGATCTTGAGGGGAGTTGTAGGAGGGGCAGAATTGGTGGGTTTAGGGTGAGGAGGAAAAGAGGGTTTGTGGGTATGGGAGGATACAATATCTTGTGATTCCTTGGCTCATTGAGTAGCTTCCAACCAAGTATGGGGGTGTTCCATGAGAACATGGGCACCAATTTCATATTTAAGGCCACTGATAAAGCATTCCCTAAAGAAAGCATCTGACACACCCTCTGTTCTAAAAGCCAAGTGCTCAAATGTGGAAATAAATTCTTCCACTGTCCTGGACTGCTTTAACTTGTTCAAATGGCCTAAATGGTGGGTGTTAGAGTCAAAGCGTTCATAAAGTTCGACCATAAACTGTGTCCAAGAAACATACCCTTGGCGTGCCTTTTTTCGCCATTGCCACCATTTCCATCATTCTGGATCTAGATGTAGGACACCATAATGAATCTTGGCTAAATAATAAGTAATTCCATGCAAAGAGAAATAATGTTCCATTTGGGTGACCCGACCCATGGGATCTGATCCATCAAATTTGTTCACCTCAATTTTGGGAGGGCGAAGGTCTCGAGAAAAGTGGGTAGTATGAGGACCTTGGTAATGGGAGGATTCATGGTCATCCTGATAATATGGTTGTTCAAAAGAGGAAGGATTCTGGGAATGTCCCATGAAGTGTTCAAAGGTGTATTTGAGGTATTTTAAGTCTTTGAGGTCTTTGATGTGGGAACATTGTTTCTAGAGGATCTTAATAGCCAAATTAATTGAGATAATTTTGGCATTGATATTCTTGATGTCTTCCTGGTTCTGGTGGGTGTCAACAATCAATGTATTGAGTTATTGGGATTGTGTGGTAGCCATTTGGAAAAATGGGCATGTAAATGGTATAGGGGAAACAAAAGGGGTCTGGAGGTGTGGGTGGGACCACTGAGAAGAAGGGTTTCAAATGATAGGTACCATTATCATTAGGGAGAAAAGGGGGATCTAATGGGATAGGGGCCAAATAAGGGTGTTGAAGAAGGGTTGGGTCCACAAAAAAAAATCGTGTTAAAATTGATAGGTATCACTGGAATTGAGGTGAAGAGAGGAACCTAGTGGGATAGGTCCCAAATAACTGTGCTGATGGGACCACTATAATCATTTTTTTTACTCCTGCAGAGTTATACTCCAACATGAATAATACTTCAGTGACGAAATGCCCAAATGTTTAAAAGAAATAAAAGTCTAGTAATTTTGCAACCAGAATGTAGAAGGCACAATTGCACGGCAATAGATCTTGTATGTTCTGTTTTTGTTTCCATCCCCAAGGGTAGGATATTCAGGGTTTCTACAGACAAGTATTTTCCATGTGCTATATCTCTCTGATATACATGCGGGGGCCAACAATAGTACTCGGTCCAATATCTCAGGGAACCAACTAAGGAGGCTAGACCATGCCCTTAGCCATACTACCTAACTACCCAGGTACTAGAGAGTAACATTTTGAGTGATGTTATCGGTGGGAATATAGCAGTCAGGAGGCCAATCTATTTATCTATGGAGGGCTTCAGGAGATCTAGGTCGATCCATATACAGGTGTTGTATGATATGCTACCACTCGAAGGGGTACCAACAGGGGTTACAAGGGTGGCCAACAGATGTTCACTTAAGTACCACTTGTATTTCCTGCATGTATGAATCCCTGACCGCGGGTTTATGCACGTAATTTCAGATCTCTGTAGATTTAAGACGCCAGAATACGTATCTACTCTGAAAAAATTTAACCCACAATTTTATGCCAATGAAGGTGCTCTAATACAATTTATAGTATTCTAGATATAAAATAGTATGCAAAATAGAAATATTTTAGCATAGAAATGGCAGAGAAACAATGATATAACCAGAAAAATACCAAAATAATACTATAATAACACCAAGAAGAACACCTTGATTAATGATATAAATGTTCACTTGCCTCTTCGATGGGTAAACCTCCAATAGAGAAGAGCTCTATTACAATAATCTCCAAGAAAATATTTCTCATACCCTATATTCCTATTTATACTAAATCTATATATCCAAACGAACAATCTAGGGAAGATCCTTCTAGAAGCAGAAGATTCCATTAGGTCTTCTTACATTTGGATTATTCCTCCTTATTGCTAGTCCTTATTAATATTGGTCTTTATTACATGGAATTATATTATCATACCTACGAGAAGGATTAGGGAGGTTAGGTCCCTAACAAATCATCACTACAACTGCAACCTGGTTTTCACTTTTGTTGTTTCTTTTTATTTGTTTTATTAGATGCCTTGAAATATGATTCCTTTGTGACTGGGTTCTCTTGTTCTATTCTCATTTTATACGCTGTAAATATTCTATGTAGCTCGTCCATGCTCAATGTACTGAGATATTGTCTTTCTTCTAGGGATGATATTTTATGATCAAATATCATTGGAAGAGACCTCAACACCGTTTGAAAAACCACTATGTCATCAACGTCTACTCCTAATCCCTTAATAGTATTAATTTTTTCATCCACTCACATATGGTAGGTTGGAATGTCTTCATATTCCTTCATCTTCAATTATTCAAATTTTGCTCTGAATATTTGAAGCTTAGATCCCTTAAGTTTGGTGTCTACTTCATAAATCTTTTGGAGTTTATCCCAAAGATCCTTTGCACTGTCATAATGCATAAGCATGACAAATACTAAATCAACTAGACTGCTCAGAACAATACCTTTATCCTTTAAGTTGTTTTCATTGAGTTTCTTTCCATATTTTTCAGTTGGGGGAGTGGTTGGTGTTCTATACCCATTTACTATTGATTTCCAAACATTGAATCCCTATGCTTGTAAGAAGTTTTTCATCATTTTATTGTAGAAGGTATAGTTCTGACTGTCAAATTGTAATGTTCCTGACTTGGCTAGTCTAGGAAACGTTTCTAATGTGTGTGTAGGATCAAAGGTTTACAGCATATAAATGATCATACAAATAATAAACGCGACAAAGGACTACAAAGTTTGTATTATGATATCTCTGTGGATTACAAAATGGTCGAATGTGGCTGAATAACTGACAATACTCGACTAGATCAGCATACACAGGATCTTAGCCAGAATATAAATAAGCAACTAAAAGATAATACCCAGAATATGGGAGCACTGCGGAATCAATGAAGAATGATGGAAGACCTGGATGATCTTCTCGGTGACTAGGGTGTGTCTTTCAACACCAAAATCAGCCAATTGGTGTCTTCCTCCTGGAATACACTGAACTATCTCTCCTGAGATGTGCCTCTTCTTCTCAATGACAAGTCATAATCTGCATAATGATGAATTAGGTCGCTGACCCTTCCTTTATAGCTTTCCAAAACCCTAAATCATGTTGAAACCCTAATTCACTGTTGACTTCTATTTTTATCTCATAATGACTTAAAAGCGTTGTTAACCCTTGTTAGCTCAATGTCACTTTCCGAATATAACACATGTGACTAGAGTGACCTCTAGTAACCCTGTTTACCCCTCTTTGGCCCTAGCTATAGTCTAACGAGGTGGTTTAGACCATTAAGCCTCCTTTTCTGGAGCTCCTATTTGGGAAGGGACATTACAATCCTCCCTTCCCGAAATTGCTTGTCCTCAAGCAATACCAGTTTAGGGCGCTGCAACACCTACTCGCTCTCCCAAGTAGCATCCTCTACTGGAAGCCCTCTCCATCTGATCAAACACTCTCTGATGACCCTGCTCTTTAGTTTCCACTCCTAGAACTCCAAAACCTCCTCCGGAACTAACTCCAACTATCCCTCCTCATCCAACGGGGGAATCTCCTATGATGTGTTAATGAATTGTCCCACTGCCTTTTTTAGGCAAGACACGTGGAACACGTTATGAATATTTCTCCCCTCTGGAAGCTCTAGCTCGTAAGCAACCTCGCCTACTCAGCGCATGATCCTGTAAGGACCATAAAATTTGGGCTTGAGCTTCTCAGCTCCACTCTTCTTCATAGATGACTCTCTGTAGGGTTGGAGTCTCAAGAAAACCAAATCCCCAACCTCAAAGCTGCGCTCTATCATGTGCCTATCTGCGCTTATATTCTGTCGGTTTTGCATTGTCTACAGGTTCTCTTTCAACAATTTGAGAATCTCTTGACTCTCTATGATCCAATCCTTGGCCTTAGGAGCTATGCTCTCCCCAAAGACCAAGTCTACCAAAGTGGGAGCATCATATCTGTACAATTATCGGAAGGGTGTCATACCAATGGACATGTGGAAGGTGGTGTTGTATCAATGTTCCCATAAATGTAACCACTTTACCCACATTCTCTGTTGTCCTCCTACATAGTTCCTCAAATACCCTTCAACCCACTTGTTGACAGTATCAGTCTGCCCATCTGTCTGAGGGTGATAGTTGGTGCTAGGTGTCAAATATATCCCCACCAACCGAAACAACTCTCTCCAAAATATCCCTATGAACCGACTATCCCTGTCACTGACGATGTTCTTCGGCAACCCATGAAGTATGAAGACCTCCCTGAAGAAAAGATCGGCTACCTGAACTGCACTATACTCTATCGATATGGCGTAGAAGTGAGAAAACTTGGTCAAT
>ML781410.1:747358-765506 GCA_009831015.1 Picea engelmannii
CCTAACTTCATCTCTAAGTTTGGAATTATGTCTAGACACTCCACTGTGTGGCCATCTACTACCGCAACATCAAACCCCTCAAACTCCTCTGTCTGAAGTGCCTATCTTGATACTAATGAAGCTTTGATGAAGTTGTGGGTGGCCCCACCATCTATCAGGGTGATTTATCATTACCCCTGAATAATCCCTCTGATACGAAGGGTATCATACATGGGAACACTGGAAAGGGTCGCTATGACTCCTCCCTTTGTTGGTTTCCTCCTATTAGCCTACTCTGGCAGTTGTGGGACTACTGGACCATGGGATCCTGTCAGTGGTCTACAGGGAAGTTGCTCCTCTGCTGGTGCTGACTCCTCTTCTGAACTAGTAGATCCATTGTCTTTCTCCTCCTCCTCATTATCAACGTTGTCTATTGCTACCTCAATATAATGAATCTCTCCCTTGCCCATGCAACTGTGGCCTGGGACCCAAGGATCTCTGAAACTGAAGCAAAGCTTCTTCCTCATAAGCTCTCACCTAGTCTCATCATCCAAATTCTCCTTGCCCTTCCATTCTCTCTGGAATGGCTTCCTGTCTTGATCCCTTTGGGGCACAAATGGTTTGGACAAATCTTTAGTCTTTGGCATTGAGTCTTCCAGATCTCGAGTGCGAAGGATGGAATCCTGCAAAGTGGGAAGCCTGTATGCCTTCACCCATCCTCTCAAAGGCTATGTGAGTCCTTCTGTGAATAGCATGACCAAACTGGGTTCTGATATATCTGTCACTGCCACGGCTACCTGCTGAAACTGTTTGATGAACGCCTCTGTTGTGGCAGTTTGTCTCAACTGGGCTAGATCCCTGAAGTGTATCTCGGGATCCTTCTTGTCAAACCTATCCATGAGCCTATATGTAAACTCCCTATAGGAGGTTATGCGACTGTGACCCAATGTCACCAGTCCATGATACCACCACTCGTGTGCCTCACCCTCTAAGTGTAAGGTCGCGAAATTGATTGCCTTTGTCTCGGTCATCTGGTTGAGCTTGTAATACGTGTCTAGATTCTGTACCCAAGCTCTAGCGGTGTATTTGGATGATCCGTCGAAAGAAGGGATGGTGAGTTTCCCAACTTTTCAAATGAAATCGAGGTTATGCCCCTGCTGTTGTTGTGGTCCTCCCCTCTGTGGCTCTCTGGGGCGGTTCCTGAGTTTGAGTCCACAGTACTTGACTAAGGTCGTGTCTTGATGGAATTCATGACCCAATGCTATGTAATCCCTCCTATACTTTGCAATGTCATCGACATGAGTGGGTGGCCTCTGTGATATTGGTGGCGGTGTTGCTACCGAGGTTTCCCTCTGGAAACTGGGAAACAAGGGTCTAGGAATCCTACTCGCAGAGGTGTGTGTGCGAGAGGGTGACTGGGGTCTACTTCCTGCTCCCAAGTTCGCATGTGCTGCATGCAGGACTTGTGTATCTGGTGTGCCCACTCTAGCCAATATATCAACCACCTGTGCCAAGGATTGAGACATGGTATGTTTACTAGCTAACATACCATTGATAACCTGCATGAAATATGCCTCTGGATTTACGGGGGCCTTGCCACTGCCCTCTGGTCGCTCATATCTGTCTCCTAGCATCCTCTCTGCCTCACGCTCAACCTCATGCTCTGCCCTTCTCTCTTCTTCTCTGTGTGCCTCTTCCTCTTCCTCTGAGCTAGGAGGAAAAGGGGGGAAATCAGGCCTATGCCTTCTTTCCTGATGCCTGTTATAAGTGAAATATTCGTCACCTATGTGTTCACAACCCTCTGGGACTTCTACTGCACTCATTGTCTTTAGTCACAGGCTGGTAGGACTAAAGCTCTAATACCACTATAATGTTGTTGACTTGGCTAGTCTAGGAAACGCTGCTAATGTGTGTGTAGGATCAAAGGTTTACAGGATATAAATGATCATACAAATAATAAACGCGACAAAGGACTGCAAAGTTTGTATTATGATATCTCTGTGGATTACAAAATCGCCGAATGCAGCTGAATAACTAACAATACTCGACTAGATCAACATACACAGGATCTTAGCCAGAATATAAATAAGCAACTAAAAGATAATACCCGGAATATGGGAGCACTGCGGAATCAATGAAGAATGATGGAAGACCTGGATGATCTTCCCGGTGACTAGGGTGTGTCTTTCAACACCGAAATCATCCAACTAGTGTCTTCCTCCTGGAATACACTGAACTATCTCTCCTGAGATGCACCTCTTCTCCTCAATGACAAGTCATAATCTGCATAATGATGAATTAGGTCGTTGACCCTTCCTTTATATATTTCCAAAACCCTAAATCATGTTGAAACCCTAAATCATTGTTGAAACCCTAATTCATTGTTGACTTCTATTTTTAGCTCATAATGACTTAAAAGCGTTGTTAACCCTTGTTAGCTCAATGTCACTTTCCGAATATAACACCTGTGACTAGAGTGACCTCTAGTAACCATGTTTACCCCTCTTTGGCCCTGGTTATAGTCTAACGGGGTGGTTTAGACCATTAAGCCTCCTTTTCTGGAGCTCCTATTTGGGAAGGGACATTACACAAACAATGGTGCTCCAATATTGGTGTATTTCATGATCTCCTTCCAATGGTTAAACTGCCTCCTCAAGGACATGCTCTGATACCAATTATTGAAATACTGAGAGGGTGGTGAATCAGTATGAGAAAAATTAGTACTTTTAATCACAATATAAAACCTCCAATAAATATCATGAGCATTCAAAACACCATAATTCAATACATAGACATCACATAAACACAATACACTAGAATTTTACGTGGAAACCTAATGTGGGAGAAAACCAAAGAATGTTTTTCTTATTTATCAACACTACAAGAAAAGACCCTCTAATGGAGGTTTTTGTAGACGCCCCTATAAAAATATCCCAAAAATCTATTTATAGTGGATGATACTAGCAGAGGTGAGCGAGCAGAGGTTTTAGCAGATGTTTTACTTTGATTCTTTTATAAGTGCATAATGCACTGGTGTGTTTTATACAATAGCCGCATCACTGCTCTCAAAACTAGCACACACATCGCTGCCCTCAAAACTAGCGCACCGTAGCAGGGTTATTTCAAATAAAGAAAAATATTATCTGGTGCACTACGGAAATAATGATGCATAGAGAAATAATGACACACCATAATAGAGTTCTTTAAAAAATATTCGGTGCACAACGTAACATTGGAAGTACTGGTGTGCTATTAGTAGAGTGCAACATTATATGGTTAAATAAAAAATATATATGCATCAATGTAGGATTGTGTCAAAAAATATATTCCAGTGCACTCCATTGTATCATGCACACCAGTGCGCACCAGTGCTCCAATATGGAGCATCGTGTTAGGGTTAATTTCCAAATTTATGTGGTGCTCTATGTAAAAACAACCCCACCGGGGCATCTATTATTATACAACACCGTGTTATTCTTAAACAAAAAAATTTGCACCATTGTATTTAAAAAAAAAATCTACAGCGGTGCACTATGTAGTAGTAAATGCATCGGTGCACAGGCATGCCCAAAAATAGGTGCATCGTGATAGGACTGTTTTAAAAAGAAAATATAACCGGTGCAGTCATTAAACATGTATGCCCCAGTGCGGTTGTTCATTGGATGCATTGGAGAAGGGTTTTATAAAAAATATTTATCGAATGTAAAAATCATTTTTACCATTTTCAGTGTTGTAGAGCTCAAAAGCACCAATGCAACCTTTGCCTATATGAAGCGCCCTTCCATCGATGCTTTCCTTGCTCTCCTTCCTTTCGTCTATTTCTCGGTGCATGAATTTCAAATTATTCCAAACGGTGGGAATTTTATTTTTTTTTACTACGTCACAACCATGTCTACCCGATGACAAAATGACTAGGTAATTTCCTTGTTTGTTCATAACTTAAGTTTTCACCGAATTAAAATTTAAAATTGATTGACATTTTAACTTTAAAAAAATAAAAACCACGTGGTGCATTTGAAGCACTTGGATCGCACCGCCTATGGTGTGATTTGTATATTTACAGGGCACACCGCATACCTTGTTACCTTTCTTAGCGGTGCGTTGGTAAACATAAATGCATCGGTGCGTCCGTTTAATGATGCACCGAAGAAAATCATATAACAGGTGGGGCAGTGTGTCAAAGTATAGATAATACATCGGGTCTTTAAAGTACATAACATACCACCCTTATCATATATATTTTTACGCAATGCATTGGTAAACATGCACACATGGCATTCATGTTTACAAAATGCACTGCTGATAACAGTAACATTGTGTTGCGGTGCACCCCGTAAATGTTTTGGTTGAACCATACGCGGTGCGATAGTAATGACCATAACGCATCGCAAAAAGTTCTATACTCGGAAATTTGGAAAAAACTTATGTGACGATGCATCGACATTCGTTACACGCACCGGTGCGTGTATTGAATGTATACGCACCGTTTGTTTGCTAATTTCTAAATATTTTTTTATGTGTGTTAATGTTTTAAATTTTTTTTTGGTTTAAGCTCCACGTAGGATAAATGTAACACACCAGGGTGTATGTGTTGTAGTGTAGCACCCTGGTGCAATGACTTTTTCCAACTAACCGCATAACATAGTAGAACATATTTGGTTCATTGTGTTACTTTACACTGACGCACCATGGACAATTCTCACAATATATATGCACCACCAACAATGCATGATTGTTTTTTGGGTGCACCGGTAATGCAATTAACTTATTTTTTGAAGGAAGTTATTTTTCTATATTTATAGATAAATTTAAGATTCATTAGATTTTTTTAATTTTTTATGTATGAGTGAGGATGATGTATTTCATATGTTAATCATGCAGAGTCGTGAGAAAAGAGAGTAGTAGTAGAAATAGGAGTAGAGGGTGGACTTGTACAATGTTGTATGAGAATGAGAGGTGAGGGAGAGGGACATGGATTTGTACCATTTCTCTATTATTGCAAAGACTCATGTTCTCTTGAGGGATGTAGGCCTCCTTATGTATTATGAGGAGGTTACATCCATTAAGGGGCACTTCGGGTTGCTGGTGCATCTAATCTGTCGATGGGATGCTCATCTATAGTATTTTTGTATGGGTCCAGATTAGTGGTACCATCCTACTGAGGAGGATATTTACTTTATCACTGGGCTATCCAGGAGAGGGGAGGATTTTCCCTAGTTCCCAGATTTCCCAGTAGGTGTTCCAGTTGAGATTCAGTTCATGTACTCTCAGCGATATATTGGGGTCGATATACTATCCCCTGTTGATTTTCAGGTGTCAAGTGGACAGCTGAAAATATCTTCTTTCGATGCAAAGGAGGTTAGGTGCCTCTCACTGTTAGTGACTACCATAGCCCACTTTAGCAATGATGGGAAGTGCATTATCTTCCCTCTTTTGTATTATGTTGATTCGTTGGTATAGAGGCCATGGTGTATCAAATGGTCTGCCATTTTTTTGTGGTAGTTTTGTATAGCACTAGACAAATGTCGTGCTATGATACGTGGGAGATTGAACTTCCCTTTTGCCTCAAAGTTGTTTTGCTTATTTTTTGAGAGGTTTCCAGAGACGAGGTCGACTTTGGTTCGTCATCTTTCTAGGCCGAGGAATCATATGTGGATGCACATGTGGGGGTAGATGATTCCCAAGAGGGGCCAACTGGAGTTTCTGACTAGGATTTCACTAAACACACTAGGGCTGCTAGGTAGTGCGACATATCACATGTTTGTCATGGTGCCATGTCCTTATGCCTGTTTGGATTGGAGAGGATGTCCAAACATACTCTTTACACCATATGAGCCACCATATGATAACTGTAATATCATCAGTGTTTTGTTTAAATTAATATTGTTTCATTTTATTTTCTTAATTAGAATAAAATTAATTCTAACACATTTTAAAACTTGTTGTATTAAATTGTTTAATGAATTAACTGTGTAATTATTGTTCTTTACTATATATTTTGCAGATTTTGACACTTTCATTGGGGACGTGCCTCCTCCCCCAACATATGATAATGAGGATATGATTCATGATGCCACAGAGGGTTAGGGTCCTCAGGTGTAGATACCCGATGACATGCGTTGTAGGCCCAAAACAAAGTTGGAGTTGGGAGACCGAATCTCTACACTTTTTACTGAGGTGGGAGTCCACCCTTCCCTGATGTGAGACATCAAGGAATATCCTACGATGTTGGATCTTTGGAGGGATATGTCACATGATTTGATGCCTCTTATGTGTCATATCGTCGGAGCTTCGAGAATACTAGCAGTGCGGAAGGATCCCAATGATAGGTGCAACTCTTCATCCAATACAACCCATTCGTCTAGTACCCCATCTATTTATGAGGGTGGTCATGATCATCCTTCTCCACATCCCCTTCCTCCTCCTTCACCTCACCTAGATCATGAGGAGGAAAAACATATTCCTCCTCCTCCTCTTTCACCTCACCTAGATGAGCATGCCAAACCTATTCTTCATCTTCCCCTTTTGATGCAACCCCCCTCCCCTCCTGGGCTTCTACGACCGCACGGTCTAGGATATTTCAATATGATAAGTTGAATTGACTCTCTGGGAATTTTATAGACCCCTATGAATCTTACACATGTCCCCTTTCCTTCTGTGTGCAGGTCCTGACAAACCCGCAGACTATTCCTGCGCGCTTCCAAAACACCAAGTTTCAGGTGCTAGCCCCTTCCTTCATATGTCCCTCGGTTGTGTCCTTGCACAAATGCACGATTGAGGGCACAGGAAAGAGTGGTTTTATACCAACCCTCTTTTCTCCCCACAATTCACTACAAAGCGCCATGTATTCCCTTGGAAATATTGTGGTTCCAATTGCGGCCCGCTTAAGGAAAATTAATGCCTAAGCATGTTCTGGCCCCGTAATCCTTCCTAACCATTGATATATTGCTTTCAGCGATGATCCATGATAAATGGTTGTTAGATATATTCCTTTGCTACCTTATTTCCTCCTTCCATGCACGATCCAAGATCTCCACGATCTGTCGACATGTAGCTCTGTTCCAAATCAACAGCTGCAGCTGATTCCGAATTTTCAGCCTTCGAGAGTTTCAATTCTCAATCTCTCATTTCTTCCTCAGTAGATATATTCCAAAGTGAAATATCTGCTAACACTTGTCCTCAACAAATAGATGGTTCTGATGAAATCTGACTCTTCAACCTTCGGGAGTTCTTGCTCCTTCAAAAACCCCTTTATCCCGGAGTACTTTTCCCTGGAGTGACAGATCTTCTACCACGCGTCTTCTCCAAACCAATGACCCTAATTCTCTTTGAGACTTTGAATCTTTCCAACCAAGACCAGATCAATGGTCCTTCGAGTTCCTTTTATATCAATGATCGAGATCTCCTTCAGGACTTCGATGCTTTGACCCTCTTCTTTCCTCTGGAGTGCTCTGTGCTGAGATTTATAGACCTGGCACCACACATCCACCTTCAAATCAATGGCTGTCATCCGCTTCAGGACTTCGACCTTCGGTGATTTCAAATCTCAACAAACACAAATATCCATAGGGAATCCTTTTGGAGTGTCGGATCCTCTAACATATGTCCTCCATGATCCAACGAATCTCCAATGAAGTGAATCTTCATCCTCCATGTGTCTCCTCGCAAATAAACGATCCACGTTCCTTCCTTCGGATCAACGACCCTCAGACGTTTCCAACTTCGACAATTTGGGACATTCTGAAACACAACTTCACAAAAAACCCCAAAGTGCGATTCTTTGAAGTTCACGGCCTGGTGACACCTGTCCAACCCAGATCAATGGCTCCAAGCTGCTTCAGTTGTTCAGGCTTCAACAATCTCAAACCTCAAACTTATCCTTCACTTTTCTCCCGGAGTTTACGATCCGTCGCCACATACCCTTTCTGGATCTGATGGTCCAGATTTATCCTTCATCTCTTCGGCCCTTTGGTGCTTCGGCTCTTCAGCGCTTCAGCTCTTCGATTCTTTGACTCTTTGTCTCTTCGGCTCTTCTGATATTCATTGCTTCGACTCTTTAGGATTCGTCTTGTGGGCTCTTCGAGCTTCAGGAGTCTCAAACTCCTGTGCACGTGTTTCTCCCAGAGTTCTTTCACCTGAAGACTCTGATCTGTCAACACGTATCCCCATGGTTATCAATGGCTAGGATCCACTTCGGGTCTTCGACGATTCTGATCTCTCCTTTTCCAAAAACTTCCAAAGTTGTGGATCTTATGCCACCTGTCCTCCTTGACGATGGACGGTCCCTTCTCACTTCGGGACTTCGGGACTTTGACAAGCCCACTCTCCTGTGCACACAAGGTTTAAGTCTCGTGCACTTACCTTAATATCCAATAGTTGTTGGTCCTTCATGCTTAGATCCAACGGATGGGATCTGTTCCTCTCCTCTGTGCTTCCTTCGTTCACTAGACATAGATCTAACGGTCGAGGCTCCTTTCCACAACCGATCTAATGGATGATATCGCTCCTCCTCCAGATCTTTCAACTTCTCCCATCTTGGAATATTTTGTAAGTGTTCAAATTTTTCGGCCTTTGAACTTTCTCCTGTGAACCCGACTATCTTGGGTCTCATCTTCACTTTTGAAAGCATTATCTCTTCTGATCTTTAGGAATTGGAATGATTCGGACTCCCACGCACTCCTTGCGTTATCTCTTTTGAGTTTTTTTATTTACTCAGTCTCTTAAGGGTCTCGACCCTTCTGTTTCCTTTCAAAATAAAACTTTGTTCCCTCCTGGAAACCTTCTTCTCAAAGCACACCTTGTTGAGCATTTTATTACAGAGTGTTCAAAAGCTTCTAATACTCCTCTCCCTAAACTTTACAAAGAGTTCTCTCTGTGCACACTTGCACCCGCTCGATGTCCTCCTGGCATAGCTCTTTCTTATAGAGTGTTCAGTAACCCTGTCTCTCTGTGATTTCTCTGCACAGTTCCTCCTCTAAGGTATTCAGTAACCTTTAGGTTCCTCTTGAGTTTGTGGTCTCTATGGTGCGCCCTCCTGGAATGTTCTTTTCTGACTCCACATAGTTCATATGTGCACTCCTTGCACTGGATACATAACCTCCAATATTCTGTTGTGCACTCCTTGCACAGCCTAAAGAATCCAAAATGATATTATAAACTCAATCCAAAGATAGATAAATCTATCTTCCTAATACAGATGAATCCTATCATACATATACAACATACATTAACACATAGATAACATTCACATAATAAAGATAATTCATAATCACGTCATGTGCAGGAAAAACTGATTTTCTTTGTATTAAGATGAATGTCTATTTACAAATGTGTACATAGACTGGACTACAACAAAGTCTCAATTCCTTCTCTCCTACTCCTATTCCCGAGCTTCCGAGTTTCTCAGGCTCTCCTCTCAGAATCCTCCTACTCCTAATTCTCATTAATGGAATCTGATACAAGATCCCCTTACAAAACAGGGCTCTACGAGCTTATCCTCTCCACCTTACCTCAGCTATTACATTCAAGTTTATTAAATGGCCATCTAGTATAAATTGAACCTAGAGCCATCAATCTGTCATCCATTAAAGACGACCTTAACTTCTTCCTATACAAATACATGGCTTGGTCTTCACTCGACCTTACAACATGAATCTGTATAGGATTATATTTCAAATTTAAAAATGGGAGGGTCTCTGCCTCTACCTCTCTGAAATGCGCGTTGATGTGTTGGAATGTTGGTGTGTTGCTGAGATGAACCGATGCTTCTGCATCATCTTTCACCTCACCTAGATGAGCAGGAAAGACCTATTCATCATCCATGATCTTCCACTATAGACCAGGCCTCCACTACTATTGTAGATGTAATGTACCCCAAATTTCATAAAAAAAAAAAAAATAAAGGGGACACACTAACATCTATTATGTATGACAATTGTTCATGTCACAAGACAAATTATGTCTCAATTCGTTAATTAAATCCTTTGTAGGTGTAACATTATCGTTACTCGTTCTAAAGGCTACAAGAGTGCTTAAGTTCGACACCTCGTTTTCTGATAAGCTTCGTTATTTATGGGTAACATTATCGTACTAACGAGTTGGTGGCTAGACCTATTGAGGTCCATAGTCTCGCTATGATTATGCCACCCACTATTTAAGTGATACATTGTTTATAAATATTTGACGACATAATTAAGTCTTAATAGATAAGCCATACATTATATCTCTAGTACATCTAAATGTTATAACCAATACCTACTATGGAAGTCATATATTAAGATTTTAATACCATTCATGATAAGTTTCAAAGCTTATTACACAAGCCTTACCTTATGCTTGAAACAACCTTAAATATATACCCATGATTTAAACCTTAAACTATGTTTCACAAATGGAATATTTTAGAGCTTAAAACCTAACTCCCAACCAATGTGTTGGTTGTCCAATCCCAAAGTAATGGAAATAATATATGGGACTTATGATCCACATAAATACGCAGTTATGGCCCTAACGTGTCTCCACTGGCTTGCATTATAGTTAAGGCTCGACATTTATGGAAGTTGAGGAGCATTTAAGTTGGTGGTTGTAGGACGGTCCGAACCTAGATTTAAGTTATTAAACTGTCAATTTCCATTAATGGTGTTAGGTTTCCATTACTCCTCCTGGTCTGACGTTGCAGGGAAATCCCCACTATGGGCTTGCCACTTAAGCTGGCTTCACATCATAGTGTACTATTCGACCTTCTTGAAATTGAGAGGAATGAAGTGCCCTTTCCTTCATGGTCATTCCATTTGGTTTGTCCTTCTGTGTGTTTTACCAATGTGATTTTCTCGGCTCCGTGGTAAACTGGTAATGATGTCGTGAGGGTAACCTTACTTGTCTCTTGCTCTGTAGTAGAAAGGTGATGGTGTTGCAAGGGTTACCTTACTTGACTCTTGTTATGTGGTAGCAAGGTGATGGTGTTGCAAGGGTAACCTTACTCAACTCTTTCTCTATGGTGACAAGATAAAAATACCGTGATGGTTAACTTTCTCGAGCCTACAGAAATGAATGTTGCATTTCTCCCTCGTGTTGTCCATAGTAAGTCTTCCCTCTGAACCTCTTACCTTTCAAGAATTATCGTTAATACATAGTGGTATTTTAAAATCTCTTTGAAGTAATGTTTTTGTTTCAAAGGGGATTTTTCCCGAATAGTAGTTTGCATGATTCCTTTTACTAAGTCTCGAGTGTCCTCTATGTCAAACCTTCCTTTCTATTTTTGTATCTCCTCAGCGATGAACTCATAGTATTGTCTTTTAATTTACAAGTTGCACCCTCTGCGGTAACTATCCTCTGTCTATGTATTTTTATGGGATATCTCTCCATCTACATTGAGTGCGTGTGTTGTGCTTCACTATCTATCAATTATATTTTTGTGGTTTTCCTCTTTGTCTGTGTAGCATGCACACGTTTCGTTTCTTTGTTTAAGAAATTTATTTCTTAATCAAAATCCCTCTCTATGTTGGGGTGCATGCTCATTTTATCATTGTTTGTATTACTCTTCTCTGTGGAAAGTCGTGTGTTCACTATTCTTCTTTATATGCCATCCATTTTTATCGGATTTCGTTCAGTGTAAGAGGGATTTTTAATCGATAGTGTTAAATATTTGTTTATCCCATGACCTAAGTTAGGTCGTGACCAGGTAGCATTTTTCTTATATCCTTAGCTCCGGTCGTGCCCTATTTAAATCTTTTCATACTTAATCTTTGTTACTGGTTATTCGTTTACTCTGCACATTGTGATTTTAGAGGAAACCCTTAATTGTTTGAAAGGGTATACCACACCTCCTAACATAGGGTTTGAATTTTAAAACAATAATCCTCATCGAGGAGTATCGTACCCTATCCCCATCACGATTGCACTCTGGAATAATAACTTGTCAGACCTTGGTACAAACCATACACAATTATTTGAATATCTCGAGTGCCTTCGACAACTATGTTCGAACCCTACATGATAATTTTGACTATTTAAAAACCCATATTTAGTTTGGTGTTCCTTTTAATAAATATTAATGAACCCTTTATACTCAGAACACCTTCTCGTATCATTGTGGTAATTTTCGATTTAATGTCTCTTTAATTGCATAGTTGTATGACTATCCAAAATATAAATATTAATTCTCTGTCTGTGTATAAGGTAGATTTTTTATAAATCATCTTTGTGTATAATGTAACTGTGATTAAAACTTCCATAGTGGCTTCGACCTTTTATCAATAGTTAAAATTACTCCTTCCCAAGTAATGATTTATGGTTATTATAATCTCACTTAATGTTTTTTGTGGTATTTCTCTTTCTTTGTCAACTCTTTACTTTGTCAAATGTAATATGTAGGATATACTTGCTTATGATTTTTCTGTTACGCAATTGATAATTATTTCACCAGTATATGCACTAATGATGGGGCCCTGTTTTTCTTATGAGGGAACCCATCAGGTGAACAACACACCCACTTCTCTTATTTGTCCTGGATTAGTGACTTTGCAAGTTGGCGAGGATGCTTCTTTCAGCATCGAAACCCAAGTTAAGTAATTCGATTATTTACTTTGTTGCATATTTAGTAATTTTGTACTGTAATAATTTACTAAAACATTTTATTTTTTATTACAGGTTTGGGATGCACCCCATCCACTTGGCGAGGCACTCAGCCTATCCACAAAAGGTATTCAGGTTCCATCTTCTTCCACCGGTCCTCGCGAGAATTCACGAGCATTTTTATGTAGTCCGATATTTTTGTTTCACTCAGATAGGCAGTTTTGTCTTAAAACATAAAAGGTTGTAAAACTTTTGGGTCCTATGCTACCCCAATTGTAATGTTTGGATAACGACCTATTCACGGTAATAGTTACTTTTTGCAAGACAATATGAGGTCTATTGTATCAAATACCTTTATGGGGTAATAGATGTAAATAAAGAATGTGTTGGACTTTTATTCTTTCCACCTATTTTCACCATGATAGTAGTACAATAATAATACATTCTAATTTTATTTATTTTTTGCAATGATTGATTATATACAGATGCGAACATTAATCAAAATACAGATCTGTATTTTCCAATAGGCCTATAAACATAGCTTTCTATTTATTTTTGTATGCATTCCTATATATATAGTCAAATATATATACAACAATCATATTTCAGATAAACAATATTATATTGTAGCAAACCATAACATAACATGGCTATACAGTCTCTTTAAATAGATTTTCCTTATGTGTATACATGCCAAGCATATTCCTAACAAGTCACAACCATAGATATAACATCAATAATGGAATTCATAGCTAAGATACATATCTGAATAAGATGATGCTGGAAAAAAAAGGAACAACCATGTTCCACCCAACCGTAGAATAGAACAACCACAATGACTTGTCCTGATTGTAACATCCTGGTCTTGCGCGCATTGAGAAAACTTATTCTTTGAGGACACTTGCGTGCAAGTGATCCGGGTTATTATATTATTGGTTTTTTTTATTATGATTATGAGATATTGTGGATTTGATGATATGTTATTTTGTTGTATTTACATAGACATGTGCTTTTGACTGGGTTCTATTGAGTGTGCAGGACTTTGGACATTGAGGATGCAGAGGCATCGATGAAACCCCTTGCACTCTAGATTGAGTCAGGGAGTGGACTATTGGGTTTGAATGTTGTTGATGTGACATATGTACATATGATTAGGTGTTATGATGATTGATTTTATTACTGACATGATTCATTGATGGATGCAGGATGACAATAACTTGTCAACCAGACTCACATTTGGAGTAGAGGGGTCATGCAAGACAACCAAAGACTTTGATGGAGAGGTGTGGAAACAACCCTACCACAACCTACTAGCACTCCCTCCATGGCTCAAACTGTAGGTTAATTATTACCTAGTTCGAGAAGACCCAAGATGTCGTGAGGGTAGACTGTGACAGTTGCTCACAATGATTCTAAGGGGCACGCAATAAGGCAGGGGCCTTATTCCTTAGAGGCCCTTAGTCTCCCACAATATCACCTGACGGATTATTGAATCCATGGGTTTGACGTCTACCAAATTCATTCAAGAGGCGAGTGACACCCTTGGAGCACGTAGTGTGTCTTGAAGGGCACGCCATACAAGGAAATCAGAAAGAGGCGAGTGGCACCCTAGGAGCACGTAGTGCATCTTGAAGGGAACATCGTGCAAGGAAAACGAAAAGAGGCAAGTGGCACCCTTGGAGCACGTAGTGCATCTTGAAGGGCATGTCGCGCAATGAAAATAGAAAGAGGTGAGTGGCACCCTTGGAGCATGTAGTGTGTCCTGAAGGGCACGTCGCGATTTTAACTAGTGAGTGAATAAACCTAGTCGGCCATAAAATGAATGATGTGATAAGTAAAGTTTAATGACTAATTTTTCCCTTAAGAATTGTCGCAAAGCCTAGTGAATTAAAAACCTAGGTCTGAGTAGAACCTTAGAACAAAAAAAAACAACTAACTAGACGTATAACCAAATTAAAGTGGAAATTTTGATTCCCTAAGGTTCTTTTATAAAATTTTAATTCACTAAGATTCTTTTTATAAAATTTCAATTCACTAAAAGTTCTTTTATAACTAATAAGATAAATTCAAAATTTAATTAGTAAAGTAAAAAAAACGAAATTACAATGGAGGATTACATTTTTAAAAAGGGGTAATGGTTGTTTTTATCTACATTTGCTAAATTAATTTTTATTTAAAAAGAAAAAGGGGTAATGGTTGTTTTTATCTACATTTGCTAAATTAATTTTTAGTTAAAAAGAAAAGAGGGTAAATGGTTGTTTTTATCTACACTTGCTAAATTAAATTTTAGTTAAATAGGAAAAAGGGGGAAACTTAAAAGAAAAAGAAAGCTTAAGGAAAAATGGAAACTTAAAGAAAAGGTGAGACTTAAAGAAAAAGATGAATGTCTAACTTAGTAAGGAATCTAGCCTTTGGGGCTTTCTATTTATGAATTCAACTAGGAATTAAGTAAGGCGTAAGTCATTTAAGTTTTGTAAGGGAAATTTGGGACACCGAGGAGCGTTTTTAGGAATGCTCTTGGTGGGTGAGGGAAATATGAATACTTAATTAATTAATAAAATTGATTTTCTGGTGCAACTAGAGGATGGGAGACATGTGTACGGGGGAGGTTTTTCCTAATTAAATTAATGAAAAAGGAATCTAATGAGAATTTTGGGAAACTAATTACTTAAGAACTCTATAAAAAGGATGGCGGAGGAGGAGTATGGATCACATCTTTTTGCGTAATGTTACGCTGCTGAAATTTTATCTTGATTGAACTTTCTCTTGTAGAAGTTGGGATACATAGATCGAGTAACGAGAGGTAGCTTGACCTTGTGAGGTGAGATGGGTGCTAGCATTCTCTGGTATTGTGTGTGTGGCCCCTTTGCATCTTGGGGGGGCTCAGGGAGAAGAAGAGTACCTCTAGCATTGGTTGGGAGGTACTGGTGAGGTCACATCGGTTGGTAAAAGGGAGTTGAATGGAGCACGTGCGGGACAATGACCTCGGAGCATTCGCATTTGGATAAGGTATGCATGTTAAAGTTGTTACTTGCAATGAAATTTAATTTACACATGTTTATTTTTATGTACTTGGTTGAAGATTTTATTGCCAGGAGATTTCTTGTACAGGAATTCCTACGGTACTTATAATCCCCTTGTTGCTTGATTTATTCAGTAAGAACCCTTGCTATCCATTGTATCCTTTATTTATGAGTTACTGTCTCTTTATGCATGGCCAGAATGAGCCCCAGACACAAAATATTTCTTGGGTTCTTGTATCTCTTGCCTGGGTTTTCTTTATTCGTTGATTGCGCTTTTATTTCATTATTTGCTTCTCCACAGAGAAGATATGAATACAGATTGTGTTTTTATCCTCTGTTCCATGATTCTTTAAGTTATTAGTCTGTGCCTGAGCAGTCGACCAGGAGTTGAAACGATGGTCGTCACTCCAGTGTTTAAAGACTTAGATTGAAATGCCATGCTTTCCTGTGCATGGATAATAACTGTAAGATCATTCTCTGCCCAGTAAGGAATTATTTCCTGGGCGTTTATTCTCTCCTCTTCGCCATCATTTGTTTCTCTGCGTTTTTGAATGATAAATCCCATCTTTTTTGGATGGAAAATATCTACGTTTGATTGATAAATCCCAACGATTTCGAATGGTAAAATCCCTGTGTGTTTGAATGGAAACCCCAGGTGATATCCTTGCATAAACAACATTATCATTTAGACAACGTTATGAATAGACCACATTATTTAATAGACAACGTTTTTCAATTGAAGGACAAGGAATTCATGGCTGAGTGTGACTGCGTTGAATGGCTGAAGTGTATAGATTTTTTACGACGAATCTATAAATGTCTGCGAAATTATTAATGTCTGCATTTTTTATGATATGTCTGAATTTTTATTTAATGATATGTCTGTGTTTATTTTAATGATATGGATGCAAATTTATATGTATATGCAAATTTATTTATGTCTACGTTTTTTTTTATGATATGTCTGCAAATTTCTTGACGTTTTTTCCCATCTAAGGTAGTGCCCCTAGGCGAACTTGTTGGCGTTTTTACACAAGGATTTTACCTGTCTTTACAGAGAAATATCTTTACTAGACAACATTATTGATTGACAACATTATTGGACAACGATTTTTAGTACATCGATATTATGTTGATAGCATATTGATAGCATTATTGATTGCTAGCATTAATGAATAGCGAGATAATAATGGATAGTGATTTACCCAACCCTTACACAACATTTACAGCACGAATTCTAGGTGACTTCACCCAATGTTTACACAGCCTTTTCACCCAGTTTTTACACGACATTTTGGTTTGGATTTTATTGTTCCTTAGTTATGGATCTTATTGTTATTTACAAAGCTATCATATTTAACTCTGCATTATCATTGTTAGACATAGATTTAAAGAAAAAATATATATTGAGATGTTAAAAGACAGTGATATATTGTGATGTTTTTTTTTAACAGAAACGAGTGTTTTTATGTATTATAAAAAAATTGCCAAAATTACAAAAAAGGGACAGGCTGCAGAGTTCTACCCTTCTGCTAATGTCATGATTACAAACAACCCTTTTTATGCTAGTATGAGAATTGGCCATTGTACTATGAGGACTACAAAATTTCCATGTGAAAATGGCTATAAAGCTATTCAGAAATATCAGAAATTTTCATTTCATGGAGGACCTAAGATAAGTGTGGGGTGAGCCTAGATCATCCCAGTATGGTTCTCGATTCTCCTCTACTTGGTTCGCTTCCCCTTGATTATGAGCTTGATTATCCCCTTCCTAGACGTGATCAGAGAAACTAGGAGCCGTTGGAACGTGTTGATCATTGTTGGTCGCCGAGTGAAAAGTTGAAGGAAGCCAAGATTCATCGGTGCCGACTGAGCAGGCTTGTTACTAGGGGTTGCCCAAGCATTGGGTGATTTCTACTATCTGCCTCATGTTGCGGTTGATTCCCCTAAGAGAAATAGACATTTATTGATTATGTCCGGTTTCCAATTGTTGCATCTGATTTTGAACCTCGTCCATATTATCCCGAATTGCTCTATTTTCCTGCTGCAATTCCCGGTGTCTCGATTCAGAACGTTCCTCCATGCGCCGGAACTCAGTCTGTAGACCTTGAAATTGATCCTGCATGTATTCTAAAGTGCAGGATGGGAAATTATAGGGATCTATGGGCCTATGTCGCATGGTAATACAATGTCCAAGGAGTGCACAGAGGTTGTACAGAGGGTTGTTGGGAGGGAAAGGTTGAGGAAGAAGTGCAGAGACAAGAGGGTAACTGGGCTTGGTGAGTGATCGAAACAGGAGAACATGACTACAAAAGGGCCTCGACATGTTGTTATAAGCTGGAGGATTCATCATTACCCATGAGCGATAGAGGAGGTTCAACAGGTGGGGGAGCCGAGCTGACGCAAGGGGAAAGCAGTTGATCGTCCGGTGCCCGATACCAAGATCCAGGTTATAAAGGTATCTCATGCGAGGGAAGGGGGAAGGGATGGGGGGGTAAGGTAAGGTGTGGGAGGGAATGGTGAGGCACATGTTTGGTACATCGTGTACCTGAGGGGGAGGAGGATAGAGCGTG
>ML781410.1:765628-812322 GCA_009831015.1 Picea engelmannii
CTTATGGTTAAAGGGGGGGACACAAATACGAGCAAAATTAAGGTAGCCACACATTAGATGAAATTTGGTTAGTGAGAAGGAAGATTTGTATCAAGTTTTTAGTTGTTTTTGCCATAGCATCAGCTTTTGATTTTTTCTTTCACAAAATGTGGAAGAAGCCCAAGCGCATAAACTTTTTCCTAAGAGAATTGATAGCTGAGGATATGCTTTTGATCGGGTCTTTTGTTGGTATGGGCATACCCCGAAGTTCCTTTATGATTATCTCAAAGTCCCCTAACACAGTTAGAATTTGAATATTTAGATATTGGGCAAGCTTAAGTCCCATATAGGTTGTGAGGATATTTTCTTTATTGTTTGTTGTCTTCCCCAAACCCTAGGAGTAATCGATTATTTTTTTCCCCCCGAAATCATAGATAACTCCCCCCACACCTGCCACCCCTGGGTTTCTTGTTGTTTCCCCATCGAAGAAGAGGACGAAGGAATGTTGTTGATTTTTCCAGTGAACAAAGATGTTGTTGTCAAGGAAAAGTTGCCAATATTGTTGTTTAGGGGCCTGCCTGGGGGTGATGAGGATATTCTTTGATGGTACCCATATGTAGGCGACCCAATCTTCTTCACTTGGTTCCAGGGTACCTGGGGGGTCTAAATCAACTACTTTGGCTCTGAAAACTTTTGAGATTAGACTACATATATTTGCAAAGATGTTGTGCATTGGGGGGAGATTTTCGAGGAAGATGGCTTGATTGCATGCTAACCAAAGCTCCCAAATGATGAACTTGGGAATTTGTTTCCAAAGAAGGGTGAACTTCTTTTTGTTTTTGAAGCTACCAGCATATCTATGTTTCCAAAGGGTTAAAATATTAATCCAACTGTCAGGGGGAGGGGGGGGTTGGGGAGGATAAGATAAATGAGATTCCAGAGATGTAAAGCGAAATTCCATTCCATGAAGAGATGGGTGATGGTTTCAGAGGCTTCAAGGCAAGAGGGGCCCTGGATGCCCCACTTGAGGATATTTTCAATAGTTAGGATTTTTCCGTGGACCAATAGCCAACAAAAAGTGTTGATTTTGGGAAATGAGGGATCAGACCATATCTCTTTCCAAATTTTGGAGGAGGGAGGCCCGGGGGTTTCAAAGAGGAGATGAATATGTCCTTCTTTGATAGAGAAATATTTACCTCCCTAGCTTCGGGAGTCGGGGGTGGATCAGTTGAGAGGGGCGCAACCAGCCAGATTGTTGAAGAAAGCAGGGAGAAGGGGGGTGAGGATCTCTAGGGGGTTAGGTGGCTTTCAGTTTTCCCATTCTCCTTCATTATTCTAGAGGATGAAGTCTTGAAGCTTGAGGAGGCCATTTGCGCAACACCGGTCTTTAAAAGGCTGAAGAGTCACAAGGGAGCTCAAGGGCTCGCAGTTGAAGATGTGATCCGACTAGAAGTTTATTGTGTCTCCATTTCCAGGTGCCCAAGAGAGTTTGGCCTGAATAGTCGAAGCTTCACTTTTGAGGAGTCACCAGATCGAAGAGACTGAAAGGGTGGGGATGGTTTCCTCTAGGCATCTGAGTCCGGGAGATTGAAATTATTTTTTTACTAGAGATATCTTCCACCAGTCTGGTTTTACCATTGTAATATTCCATGCCAATTTATCCCCCAAAGATATGTTCATTTTGATCGGATCCTTGATAGCCAGACCACCTTTATTATAAGGATGGAAAATTTGCTTCCAATTTATGAGATGAAATTTCTTCATGTTTTCTTTGCCTCCTGCCCAAAGAAAGCATCTTATGATTCTGGAGATTTTCTCTAGAATGATTTTGGGAGCTAGGAGTCCTGAGCATTGGAAGATGGAGAGAGAGGAAATAAATGATTTTATCAGGACAATTTTCCCTACAGGATTGAGCCATCGACCTCCTCAATTATGTATCCTTGCTGATATTTTATCCACGATTTTGAGCCAAGATGAGGAGATGTAGTGGTTGAGAAAGATGGTCATTCCCAAGTATTTAAAATAGTTCCATGTGGTGATGATAGGAAAACCGAACATTATGGTGATCTGTTCTTTTATGTGTCCCGAGACGTGCCAACCATAAATTCTGCATTTTGAAATGTTCAACTTGTCGCCTGAGGCTATGAGGAAAGAGTTGAGGACCTTTTGAAAACTATTGGCAGTGTGTATTGTGGCTACTCCTAATCAAAGGGTATCATCAACAAATTGTGAGTGGTTTATTTCCTTTACCCCTCTTGCTATGAGTAAACCTGGGAATTTTCCTGTTCTTCGTTCCTCTTCCAGCTTTAAACTGAGAGAGTCTTCTAGGAGGATGTAGAGAAAGGGGGAGAGATGGAATCCCTAACGCAGACCCCTAATTTCTTTGAAAAAGTTGGTTGGACACCCATTAAGGAGTGGATAAATCCAGGGGTTTATGATGCAAGCTTTGATCCAGTTACTAAAATTCTCTAAGAAACCATAAGCTTTTAGAACTGAGAAGAGCAAGTTGTGTTTTACCCTTTTAAAGGCATTTTCCATATCGAGCTCGACAACCATTCCAGGAGTTTTGGTTTTCTTTCTTGAGTGAATGGCTTCTTGTAGCAAGACGATGTTGTGAGTTATCTACTTGTCCTTAAGAAAACCGGTGTGGTTTTTTGAAATTAGCTTTGTGAGTAAGGGGTTGAGGTGGCTTGCAATGATTTTAGTAAGGATTTTGTAGGAGGAGTTACAGAGTGAGATAGGAAAAAGTCGGGAGAATTGGAGGGATTGGAATCTTTGGGAATGAGGGATAGGAAAGTGGAGTTGGTGGCTCCTCTATTTTTCTGTTTGTGTAGAGTATAGTTTAGCATTTTTTTCAGGTCCCATTTGATGACATCCTAGAAGGATCGATAGAATCAGATTGGAAACCCATCATACCCCGAGGCTTTATCTAGCTCAAGACTCTGGATTTCTTTAATTATTTATTCCTCCGTGATGTCTTGAGTTAACTGGTTGTTTTCTACATCAGAAACTAAATTTGGGATGTTTTCCAACAAGCTGATGGTCTCTGTTTGCGTTGCTTCCTCCCTTGGTTGTTGGTAAAGGTCATTGTAGTGATGATATGCCTCTGCTTTAACCTATTCATAAGAGTCAATTTGTTGCCCCGTACTAGAGGTGATAGAAATAACAATGTTTGTTTTCCTTCGAGATTGGGCTTGCTTGTGAAAAAAGGAGGTGTTTGAGTCTCCCTCTTTTATCTAGAGACTCTTGGACTTCAAACGCCAGTGTTCTTCCTCCCTATGCAGTGTGGCCTGGAGGTGTTGTTGCGCTTATTTTTACTGATTCATTAGGGCTTCTGTAACTAGATTAGATTCTATTTTATGTTGAATTTGTATGAGATGCTCAAGTTTTTCTTGTTTTTCTTGGTGGGGGGGAGTGTAGGACTTTTTCACCCAGTCTTTGAGAGAGATCTTGACGAACTTTAGATTTCTTTCCCAGGAGAAATTGGGGGACATAGAGAATGGGGTGGTCCAAGCTTGTGCGACGAGCGTGGGTATGGTTGGTTTTTCCATCCATAGCTGATTGAAGTGGAAGGGAAGGGGGCCAAAGTTCTGGGGGGAGAGGAATGAGAAAGTGATGGGTTTATGGTTTGAGATAGCGAAGGGGAGGATTTGAGAGGAAATATCTAGGGGGGAGAATAGAAAGTTGCTTCTAATAAGAAATATGTCCATCCAGGCTGCAATATGTTGACGACTGACCCATATTTTGTTCCAGGTGTAGTTTCCTTTGGTTGGTTTGATGTCTTGCATGTCCCAGTAGGACATGAGACTAGTCAGATTTTCAGAGAAAGGGTCGCTAACTTTGCTTCCTCCTTTTTTTTCCTCAGGACTGATATGGGTGTTGAGGTCTCCTCCAATTATGAAAGAGGGGAGTTCTATAGAGTTTCAGAGGTTTGAAAGGGAAGTCCAGGCTGCCATTTTGTCTTTATAGGTGTTTGGCATATAGATATTGATTACAGAAATAACATTGTTGTTGTCTTTGTTTTTGAGAACTGTAAGAATCTAGTTTGGGTTTCTGAGATTACCTCAGAGTTCCATATTTGCTCGTTCCAGAGTGTTGCAATACCACCGGAAGCGCCCTCAGAGATGACTGCCACTTCGTCAATGTTTTGGAAGAGTTTGCTTGTTGCTTCAAGAATAAACATCAAATCCATTTTGGTTTCTTGGAGAAGGATGATCGAGGGACTGACCATTTTTTTAGATCTTTTAGAGCTCTGACTTTAAGTTTGTTTCTGAATCCCTTACAATTCTATGAGAGAAATATCATTGGGGGGGGTTAGGGGGGTCTCGACTGCCAAGGGCCAAGTGATCTGTTCCTTTGGTTCCTTCTTTCCTTGTTGATATATGGATAGTGTGTTTTATAGTTTGTTGTTTTCCTTGTGATTTTTCTTTGGCTGTTGCTTCTACTCTGACTTCTTTGTTTGTACGTCGCCCCGATTTCCTTGGCTTCTCTAGTGGGATATCTCCTTCTTCTTTGTTCTGAGTGCATTGAACATGCGGGTTTGAGGTTGAGGTTTCTTGTTGTGTCGGTGTATTCGTATATTCCGTTGAGGGATATTCTTTTTCAGAGTCATCATTGGTGTTGAATAGGGGTGGAACATGGAGCGAGGAATGGATCAGAGCTAAAGAGGGGTTTTGTTTTGAGGAGGATTCTCCTAGAAGTTAAAAGGGAATGCGACTAAGAGGGGGATTGGTGATCAATGAAGGTGCCTTTTTGGATGAGGATTTTGGGGCAAGGTTTTTCCTAGAGGGTTCTTCCAAAGGTTGGGAGCCTGAGGGTCCTGCACGTGATCCGTTACTTTTACCACCGATGTTTTTTTTGTGAACCTGCTGCCAGCCATCTTCTTGAGGAGGAGCTTCATTTTATGAGGGTTGTTTGATGCTTGGACAATTCTTTGCGAAGTGGCCGTATTCATGACAAGATTTGCATTTGAAATGTAGTTGTTCGTAGTCTAGTTTTTGTACGTGGATCCAGTCATCTAGCTTTAGCTTGATTGCTTTTGGGAGCCCTTTTTCTAGATCCACTTCTACACATATTATTGCACAGGACTAGAGGCTGGATTTCGGATTCACCCTGTTAATATAATTCCCTAGGATGTCTCCTATGCTTTTCAAAACTTCATCACCCCAGTAGTGGAAGGGAAAATATGGAAGCCTTACCCAAACTGGCACAACTGAAGGGATGTCACTTTTTGGATTAAAATATGGAGTCCATTTGTTTAAGTATAAACCTCTCGGGATGAAGAAATAAGGTTTGTTTATGAAGATGAGATCCCTATCTGATTTAAGCTCAAAATAGAAAATGTAGAAGCCCTTACCATAGAAAAAGTGATTCATCCGTCCTTGAACCAGGGGGTGCCAGTTCCGCTCAATTCAAAGATCTATTTGCCAAGGTGAGGGCCAAAGGCCCATGAAATTTCCAACGAGTGCTTGTGAGACAAAAGAGAGGACTTTTCGTCTCACTATAGTGCTAGGAATTGAAACTTCTAGAATCTAGTCCAGTTTTTTGACAAACTGAGAGGTGTTTGGCCGGGTTGGGGGAGGGAAGAGTGAACCTATGGGGGCTTTAAAGGTGATGACTTCGTCAAAGAATTCTAGAGGGGG
This sequence comes from Picea engelmannii, assembly GCA_009831015.1. Taxonomy (NCBI): domain Eukaryota; kingdom Viridiplantae; phylum Streptophyta; class Pinopsida; order Pinales; family Pinaceae; genus Picea; species Picea engelmannii. The sequence continues at coordinate 771,250 of ML781410.1, forward strand.
ATCAGGATCCAGGTTTTTAGAGGCCATGGGGAGGGCCAGAGGGAGATGGGAGGGCTAAGGGGGCATCCAGAAGTGCCGAGGGGCGACCGAGAAGGCCGAAGGAGGCAGCCAGGAAGGCTTAGGGTTTTCTTGGTGGGTGACGGTCCAACTACTTTTATCAGCTATGTGCATGCAATTTGTTATGAAAGCATTAACTCAAAGGTGAGCAGGCTTGGCCCAGTAACATTTAATTCCGCAACTAGACCACGTCCTTGCTTGGGTTTGAGCACAAGACCTTACCTTCATTGCAAGAACGAATTTACCATCCAGCCACCTCTGCCGGCCTTTTTTTATGTTAAAATACAACGATATATATTTAAAGGACAACAAATTTATAATTAAAAGACAACAAATATATTTAAAAGACAGCAAGTGCTTCATCATACTTCATGACTGTGTGTGTATGACTGCGTGTTTATCTAATGTATGATAGACAACAAATACTTCATCATATAGAGAGAAAACAAATACTTCATCATATAGACATCGACTTCATCTAATGTATGATAGACAACGAATACTTCATCATATAGACAACATGTTTATCATAGACAATGTGTTATCATTGTATGACTATGTTTTTATCATTTTATGTTGTGTATGACAATGATTTTTTTTGTAATAATGATTGACTGACAATGATCCTATATATATTTGACAACGATTTTAAATATATTATATGACAACGCTGTCATGTATTAATAGAAAACGATATCATTAATATCATTATGAAGTTGCATATCAAATGGTTGTTGTTGTTTACTTGAAATGTCCATTGAATTATGAGCGCTTCTTTCTGGTCAAATGGTGTTCTAGAAAATATAGGCATATTACTAGGATTAAGTGACATGTGCACTAAAAAAGGTAAAACCTTCTACAACCAGCATGTTTGGTTTCTAGTTGCAATGTTTCAATGTCTAGTTTATATGAAATAATATTGCTTTATCAAAGGTGAACAAACTTCACATGGAATTTTCTTCATAATCGAACCTTTAATCAAATATTTTAAACATACACTTAATTACATTAACTAACATGTCTAAGTAGGTACATTAATTAACATATCCTTTAAAGTGAAATGAAATTTGAAGAAAATAAAAGTAGAATTGTTATACAAAGAAAATAATAAATTTTACTAATATTAAATTATATAAAAAATTTAAAATTTATTTGATTTTTATTAAAAATAATAGGATTATCATTTGTTAGACAGAGATATAAATGTTGAATTAATAGGATTTGTTAGACATAATGGTTTATTGGCGTAATAGTTTAATATCTCGTGCAAGATTAATGGTTGAGGGATTAATAGTTTTAATAGCTAAAACGATTAATAGTTTAACAGATGATTGGTTACTATGCGCCTTATGCCTTAAGTCGAATTATAATTGGTGGTTGGTCATAATTGTTTCACCACACATGTTTCCTTGTAGGAAACAAGAAATACTTCGGTTAGTTGCACAAATTATTTGAGTGATGTCACCTTGCATCTTGTCGACTTGTTTCTTGGGTGCATGGGTATAGTCTTCGTGTGTTTATTGACAGATGATTCAGTCTCCTAGCATGAGGTATTTAGCTTGGGTTAAAGTTCTAGATATGTTATGTTGCGCCATGGTTACTGTCACACCTATCACCTTGTGACGACATGATTCCCGATGAGGGGATCATTGCGCGCCCTGATGGATAGATGTGAATGATAACCCAGCCACAGTCTTATGCTTCCCGATGTGGGTGTATTGTTTATTGTAATTGATGTTGGTACTTGGTTTGTAATTCCTTAATGCGTTTGATTTTGCACACTACAGGGGTTTCTAGTTATTGGTCGTCGAAGCTGTTGTGTCGGGTTGTTGATGTTAACCTTTAGCTTATAGGCATTTTCTTGCTTGTGTCGGGTGGGTAGTAATTTTTATCTGTCTACTGATTATCGCATGTTTCGTCTAGTTGCATGATGTGCTAGTATGTTGAGTTATTTTTGTCTGTTGCCTGATATGCGTGCATTGTGTTTGTCGTCAAGTTGTGTTGTTTAACTGTTTTCATTGTTAACTTCCTTTTTAAAATATATATTTTTTATTTTGTGTTGAGTCGCTTGTAGTCATAACGACGGGGCGTTACATATGGTATCAAAGTCGTTTCGACCCGCGACTTGGGTTCACTAGGGATTTTGTTGAGTAGATGTTTGATTAAAAGGTTGCTAATTAAATTGATTGTATTCGTGAAGGTAATCGTGGTTATAGGACGACACAGAGGCAGACGACAAGGTGCTAGAGGAGGAGGCACGATGCCCTAAGTAGCATCCATGCCTGAGGGGTCTAACCCCTAGGGAGACGAACAGGTTGTTGAGCAGGAACAGATAGTTGTGGGTGATGTGGTTGGGATGATGAGGTCCTTTCAGTGGATGTCTGAGGCACTGATCAACCATTTGGATAGAGATGAGGCCAAGGCACCGACACCCCCTGAGGTTCCACCGCACGCTTTGATCGGTACTGGTAGCATTCACCGAGAACTCGAGAAGGTCAAGTTTCCTGAGTTCTTTGGTGCCCCAGACGGCGTAGCCACCAAGGCATGGTTGGATAATATGGTGATGTTCTTTGAAATTCGTGACTATACCTCCAACATGAAGGTCCACATGGAGGTCTTTCAACTGAAGGGGAGTGCTCTTCTATGGTGGAAGGCGCTCCTGCTGCAATTGAACATGGTCGTCGAAGACGTGTCATGGAAACTGTTCCAGGAATGGTTCCCAGAGAGGTATCTATCAGAGGAATTCATTGAGCATCATCTCAACAAGTTCAACACCTTATGACATGGCAGACATACGATGCCCAAGTACAAGGCCCATTTTATGGAGTTGCTTCGGTATGCTCCGCACCTGAATACCGAGAAACTTAAGGTCAATAGGTTTCTGTTTGTCCTTAATGTCAACCTTCATACAAAGGTTAGGATTATGATGCCTCAAACCTTGCATGATGTTGTCCAGAAGGCCCTCATAGAAGAGGAGGAGCTTATCAGTAGGGTTCAGAGCATGACTCCAGCGAGACCAACAGGGAAGGCATCATTTGGTGTGCAGCAACGTCATACACCAGCTAGAAACTCACAAGGATATCATAGTTTCCAGAGAGGATCCACTTTCACTACACCTTGACGATCAACGCCTAAACAACGAACTCCTTACTAAGGACCACAACACCAGCAACAACGTCAACCGTAGCAGTAGAAGTTTAGGCCCGTTCAACAAAACAGACCAGGGTTCTAGGATGGAGGGCTGCTAGCTTCGGGTACCAGGAATACAGGACCAAATAAGGGGTGTTGGACATGTGGAGAGCCACATTACCAATGCGACTACCTAGTGGAGAGGACTAGAGCATATGGATCATCTGGACCCACTACCGTGGGAGATTTGGGAAAGGCCCATCGGATCCATGGAGTGGTGAAAAAACTCCAGGCAGAGAACCAATCGATCATGCTCGAGATGTCAGGTACCGTCGTTGTCCATACCCTTAGCATTTTGATAGATCCAGGTTCTACCGAAAGTTTTATTTTTGGTGCAGCCCTAAAAAGAATTAAGGTAAAGGAAGTCGAACGGGATGAGTTTAGATTTATAGAAATGGCTTCGGGAGACAAACAAAAGGTTGGAGGGAAGGTTATGGGCTGTAGCCTTAACCTAGGAGAGTTTGTCATGAGGGCCAACCTATATTTCACGATCTTAGGATCTTATGACATCGTGATTGGTTTGGACTGGTTGGAATTTCATGAGGCGATACTCAAATGTAAGATGAAACGATTGAGCTTGGTTGATGATGAGGGACAAAGACACGTGATTGTAGATCACAACCAAGGATTTTCCCTAAGGTTTATCTCTTATTTGTAGCTACGGAAGAGCATGCGCAAGGGATGTAATATTTATGTGATCCTTGCGTTAAATGAGAAGGGAGTAGAGGAAGGTCTAGAACACCTTTTGGTGGTAAGAGAGTTTGTGGACGTCTTCCCTAAGGAGTTACCTAGGATGCCTCCGGAGAGGGAATTGGAATTTACCATAGACCTAAAACCAGGGATTGAACCGATAGCAAGAACATCGTATTGAATGTCGACCCCGGAGTTACAGGAGTTGAAAATGCAACTGAAGGAGTTGTTGGACCTAGGAATTATACGTCCAATTGTGTCACCATGGGGTACGCTTGTTATATTCATACAGAAGAAGGACGGGTTGTGGAGACTCTGCATTGACTATCATCAATTGAACAAGGAAACGATTAAGAATCAATATATGTTGCCAAGGATTGATGATCTGTTTGATCAGATGAAAGGCATGACGGTGTTTTCAAAAATTGACTTGATATCAAGGTATCACCAATTATGGATCAAGGAGGATGAAGTCCCTAATACCGCCTTTAAGAAGAGGTTTGGACATTATGAGTTTATTGTTTTACCTTTTGGACTGACAAACACCCTTGGGGTATTTATGAGTTTGATGAACGGGGTGTTCCGCGAATACTTGGACAAGTTCATCCAAGTATTCATTGACGATAATTTGATTTACTCTTGGACGATGGAGGAGCATGATGAGCACTTGTGCATGGTACTACAATGTCTACAAGAGAACAAATTGTATGGGAAATTGTCTAAATGCTCATTTTTTCAATCGAAGATTCACTACTTAGGGCATGTCATCTCCAACGAAGGTATCGCTTTGGATCCAGCAAATTTTGAGGCTATTATGGAATGGCCTATGCCGATGAGTGTCCCCGAAGTGCGTAGCTTCATGGGTTTAGCTTGATACTATTGATGATTCATCGAGGGTTTTTCGAAGATAGGAAATCCAATTATGGAATTGTAGAAGAAGAACAAGAAGTTTGTTTGGACCGAGAAATGCGCAGAAGCATTTCAGAGGCTCAAGGAGATGTTGAAAACAACACCAATACTAAAGGTTTCGGACATGGACGTGAACTTCTTGGTATGAACTGACGCATCCAAATAAGGCTTAGGAAGAGTCTTGATGCAATACGGTCAAGTGATCGCTTACATCTCGAGAAAGTTGAGAATGCACGAGGAGAACTATGTGACACACGATTTGGAGTTCTTAGCCATTGTTTATTCCTTCAGAGTTTGGAGACATTATGTAACACCCTGTTTCCCCCAGTTTGTAAAAATAACTATACTAGACAAGAACTGTGGAGGCATTATCTCCTAGGAAGAAAATTTGTACTTATGACAAACCACTGTGGACTGTAATATCTGTTTGACCAACCAAATCTCAATGCCAGACAAGCTAGGTGGATGGCCCTCCTCGGGGAGTTTGATTTTGAAATCAAACATATTAAGGGAAAGGAAAATAGGGTGGTTGGTGCCCTTAGCAGAAGCATGAAAACAATTCACCTAGCCGCGGTAAGCACCTGCGAGACGGATGTCAAGGAAAGATTCAGAAATGCACAAGAGACAGACGCATTCTTCCAAACCGTGACCTCGTACCTACAGCAAGAACCCACAGGGATAAAGTATGGAGGCTACCAGATGATGGAAGGAGGTCTGCTCACTTACATAAACAGATTGTATATTCCAGATTGCGATGACTTGAAGAGGTTCATAATGGATGAACTGCACAAAATACCTTATACTATCCATACAGGATACCAGAAGATGATCACGGCCACCAGGAAACAATTCTATTGGCCTGGATTGAAGAAATACATAGCTGAGTACCTAGCCAAATGCCTAGAATGCCAACAGGTAAAAGAAAAACAATGACACCCAGCAGGATTATTACAACCTCTACCAATCCCGGAATGGAAATAGGAAACCATCTCCATGGATTTCATCACTGGATTACCAACCTCGACCAAACAGAATGACGCCATCATGGTAGTGGTGGATAAATTGAGCAAGTCCACTCATTTTATCCCTGTCAAGTCAACTTGTAAGGAAATATACATCGCCAACATATTCATGAAGGAGATATTTAAACTGCATGGTATGTCGAAAGAGATCGTGTCTGATAGAGACACAAAATTTACTTCCAACTTTTTGAAATCATTGATGGCTGATTTGGAGACCAAGTTACTATTTAGCATAGCCTATCACCCTCAAACCGATGGACAGACGGAAAGAGTGAACCAAATACTAGAAGACATGCTAAGAATGCATGTAATGCATCAACCTAAGAAGTGGGAAGATTACCTGCCATTGGTGGAATTCGCCTACAACAACGGCTACCAAGAATCCTTAAAGATGAATCCCTTCGAAGTCCTCTATGGTAGGTCATGCAACACTCCTGTCAGTTGGAGTAATCCCATAAACAAAATTTCTTTTGGACACGACATGTTGAAAGAAATGGAACAGCAAGTGACTCAGATAGAACAAAACCTGAAGGTCGCTCAGAACCGACAGAAACGTTACGCCGACCAAAAGAGAACTCCAAGAGAGTTCAAGACGGGAGACCATGTATATCTCAGAGTTAGGCCCAAGAAGAGTTCCCTGAAAATGGGAGATTGTGCCAAGTTGGCACCTCGGTATTGTGGACCCTTTGAGGTTCTAGATAGAGTGGGACATGTAGCCTATAGGCTAGCACTTCCTCCCACAGTAAAAGCACATAATGTTTTCCATGTTTCATTATTGGAGAAATATGTACATGATTCTAATCATATAATTGATTGTTCTGTGATCCAGGTGGAACTGGAAGGAGAATTCCTACCAGAACCTCAATGCATATTGGACAGAAAGGAAACCCCGCTCCGAAACTGAACCATTTCACAGGTCAAGGTGCAGTGGAGACATTTTAGCCCATATGAGGCTACATGGGAAATGAAGGATGCCATGAAACAGGCATATCCGATTTTGTTTACCTCTGTACATACATGTCATATTGATAGATAGAACATCAAGGACGATGTTTATTTAAGGGGGATGGAATTGTAACACCTTGTTTCCCCTAGTCTCTAAAAATAACTATACTGGCCAAGAACTATGGAAAAATCAAAGATGTGAATGTGTGATTTTGAATGGACCTTAGTATAAAAGGTAGACGAATGTAAATAATGTTATGAATGTATGTTGCAGGACTGTTGGGAGGGGGATGTGCTGAAAAGAGACCACGATGGTTCATGAAAGGTGGTGGAAGGCACCTGGAATGGTGGCGTTAACTTCCACCGAAACCAATATCGTATTTGGTCTTCACTAGCCCGAAGATCAAGAGCAGCTTGCTGGCCCCGAAATGAATTACTCGCCAGGTTGGTAGGTGAAGAGGCTCCTCATGAGTTAATGAAGGATGGGGGTGAACCGCCCATCCGTGTAAGCCTCAGACCTGACCACCGTGGGGAATTTCATGCCACACACAACCTCGCTGGAAAAGAAAAGGCAGGAAAGAGGTGTGGAAGGGGGTAGTCACGACAGAGATCGAAAGAGGGGAAAAATAGGAAGGACTCTAGAAAAATATACAGAGTGATTGATAAGCAGAGAAGAAGGAGAGTAACCTTCGTTCTCAACTTCTGACGAACAGAGACTCAGTCTCACAGCATCATGGTCTAATCTTGGGAGTGGCTAGTGGTAAATCCATTCAGAATCGTTGAGCCTATGGTTGGGTGGAAATGAGCACCCCTCTCAGAAGTTGCATCAAACCTAGTGTTTTTCTGATAATTGTTATATCTCGTATCTTGAAATTAATATTCTGACAGGTATGTTCATGGTTTGTGCAATTATGAATGGTTTCAGTATAAGACTGTTTGTATGGTGTTTTGATCATAAATGGTGGTTGTATGCTTATATTGGAAAGACCACCTATGGAATATATATATATATATATATATATATATATATATATATATATATATACGTTTTGAATGGATTTAGTTTTCAAGTCTGTTCTTGGAAAATTTATTCACTTATTTGTCTCAAGTAATGCCCTGGATAGATCTCCCCACAGGGACACCCTTTTTGAAAGTTTATCCAAGGATCTGTTGGAGGATTTTTTGGCGTAAGTCTTAAAACCCTGCACGAGAGAGAATGGTCCTCTTAGACTTCGACATTTCAGTATTTCGGCACCCGAAGTACCTAAGTGCGAGTTCCCTTGTACTCGCAAGTCCCAAAACCCCAAATTGTGAAATCCTGAAATGACCGCGTGTGGATGGGTTAGGACATTTTGGTGTTTCGGCACTCGGGGTACCTAAGTGTGCGTTTCCTTGTACTCGCAAGTCCTGAAACCCTAACTTGCGAAATACCGATGGAAGAAACCCCAAAATAAGATGAGAAGGTTTAAGAGTGGTATTTCGGAGTTTCGGTATCCAGGAAACCCAAGGGCGAGTTCCCTTGTACTCGCAAGTCCCGAAATCCCAACATGTGAAATCCTGAAATGATAGCTTGCAGATAAGTTACAATATTTCGGTATTTCGGCACCCGGAATACCCAAGGGAGAACTCCCTTGTACTCGCAAGTCTCGAAATCCCGACATGCAAAATCTCGAAATAACAGCGTGTGGCTAAATCCTGATATTTCGATGTTTTGGCATCCAGAATATCCAAGGGCGAGATCCCTTGTACTCGCAAGTCCAAAAATCCTAACTTGTGAAATCCCGAAAAGATAGAGTGTGGAAAAGTTATCATATTTTGGTATTTCAACACCCGGGGTACCTAAGTGCGGGCCCCATGTATTCACCAGTCTCGAAACCCCGACTCGCGAAATCCCGATGGAGAAATTCCCGAAATAGTGGAGCATGTTTAGAGTCTGGTGTTTCGGAGTTTCAGCTCCCGAGAAACCCAGGTGCGAGACCTCATGTCATCGCACATCCCGAAATCCCGATGGAGGAAACCCTGAAATAGTGGAGCATGTTTAAAGTCTGGTGTTTCGGAGTTTCGGCTCCCAGGAAACCCAAGTGCGAGACCTCATGTCATCGCACATCCCAAAATCCCGATGGAGGAAACCCTGAAATAGTGGAGCATGTTTAGAGTTGGGTGTCTCGGAGTTTTGGCTCCCAGGAAACCCAAGTGTGAGACCTCCTGTCATCGCACATCCCAAAATCTCGATGGAGGAAACCCCGAAATAGTGGAGCATGTTTGGAGTTTGGTGTTTCGGAGTTTCATCTCCTGGGGAACCCAGGTGCAAGACCTCCTATCGTCGCACATCCCAAAATCCCGATGGAGGAAACCCTGAAATAGTGGAGCATGTTTAGAGTTTGGTGTTTCGGAGTTTCGGCTCCCGGGGAACCTAGGTGCGAGACCTCCTGTCATCGCACATCCCGAAAATCCCGATGGAGGAAACCCCGAAATAGTGGAGTATGTTTAGATTTTGGTGTTTCGTAGTTTTGGCTCCCGGGAAACCCAAGTGCGAGACCTCATGTTGTCGCACATATCGAAATCCCGATGGAGGAAACCCCGAAGGGTAGAGTACCAACCTTATTCTGGGTTGTTATTAATCTCGATAAGAGGTTAGGTCCATTTTGGGTTTCATCACTTCGAAAGTCAACAGAGTAAGGGATCGCTTACCTCACAACTCCTCGTATCGTGATAGCAGAAGTGCCTTCTCGGTAAGGATTGTGGGCATAGCCACGGTCATATGAGGGACTTTAAAGGGAAAGGAGTGTCTGCACTAGGCTCCTTAGAATCTCGGGGAGTGTTGTCCCTCGAGAATAAGGAAAGAAAGCCAAAAAAATTCTATCCCCGTGATGGGTGTGTTACACATTACCTGATTGGATGGAAATTCGAACTAAAAGTGGACCACTGTGGACTACATCACATATTTATGCAAAGCGACTTGAACACGCGGCAACGACGTTGGTTGGAATTACTTAGAGAGTATGATTTTGAGATTAATTACATAAAGGGAACAGTGAAAAGGGTGGCAGATGCGTTGAGTCGGAGATGACGCATATTTTTGGTGATTCCTCTTCAGACGAATATACGTGAAAAGATTCTAACTTTATAGCGCGATGATGACTGGTACAAAGAGGTCAAGGATTTTATCGGACAAAACACAATAATGGTACCAAAATTTGAAGGATTTACTTTGGACAACGACGAATTATTGAGATTTAAAAGTCAAATTTATGTACCACCCAACGACGAGCTGAGGAGTTTGATCCTAAACTAGGCTCACAGAGAAGTGTACATGGCTCACCCATGAGTCACGAAGATGAGGGCAGACCATAAACCCTTATTCTTCTAGAAAGGAATGAAGGCAGACATAGTCAACTACGTGGCTAGATGTCTAGAATGTCAGCAGGTGAAGGCTGAGCATAGACATCCGACAGGACTAATACAACCACACTCTATTCCGGAATCGAAATGGGAGATCATTTCGATGGATTTTATTGTTGGATTTCCACTGATGGCAAGGAGACACGACTCAATTTTTGTGGTAGTCGACACTCTGACGAAGAGTGCTCATTTTATTCATGTGTGTATGATGTATCAGGCACCTGACATAGATATAGTTTTCATCAGTGATATTGTGAGGTTGCATGGCGTGCCTAAGAGGATTATATCCGATAGAGGATCGATGTTTACAGGACGATTTTGGACTAGTTTCCAAGAGGCCTTGGGAACCCAAATTAACTTTAGTACCGCGTATCACCTGGAGACAGATGGGTGGACTGAATGAACAAACCAAATCTTGGAGGATATATTGCGTATTTACGTTATGGACCAACAAAAGAATTGGGAAGAGTTCTTACCACTGGTAGATTTTGTGTACAACAACAATTATCAAAGCACCATTAATATGACACCTTTTGAGTTTCTTTACGGGTGACTGTGTCAGATGCCTTTGAGTTGGGATCGGATTAAGGATAGGGTCCTGGTGAGACCAGAAGCAATCCAAGAAATGGAATATTAAATGAAAACAATAAGACAAAGGATCAAAGAAGCGCAGGATTGACAGAAGAGTTATGTTGATGCGTATCATGTTGACCGTAGTTACGAAGTTGGTGATCAAGTCTTCTTGTGGGTGAAACCACATAAGAGTTCGATCAAGTTTTGAAAGGGTGCTAAAATATCTCCTAGGTTCATGGGACCTTTCAAGATTGTGGAAAAGAAGGGGCCCGTGGCCTATCGACTAGCCTTGCCTGATTCTTTGAGGCGTATGCATGATGTTTTTCACGTATCTGTTTTGAGACATTATATTAGTGATCCTACACATGTTATTGGCATGAGTTCCTTATAGGTATCTGATGAGGGTGCGCTCATGATGGAGCCAATCCACATCCTGGACCATCGCATTTGGCAGCTAAGACATCGAACTATAGATTAGGTCAAGGTCCAGTGGGACAACTATAGTCCACACTCGGTGACCTAGGAGGATGCATATGATATGCGCCAAAAATTTCCATTTTGGTTTGATAGATAGACTTATGATACCATGATACACTTTATTTCGACACTTATGTACTGTGAAACTTCAGGACGAAGTTTAAAACAAGAGGGGGTGTATGTAACATCCCCATCTTGTGTGCATTGAGCGAAGTTATTCTTTGAGGACACTTGTATGCAAATGATCCGGGTTATTATACTATTGGTTGTTTTGATTATGATTATGAGATATTGTGGATTTGATGATATTTTATTTTGTTGTATTTACATAGACATGTGCTATTGACTGGGTTCTCCTGAGTGTGTAGGAATTTGGACATTGAGGATGTAGAGGCATAGATAAAACCCCTTGGACTCTGGATCTAGTCAGGGAGTGGATTGTTGGGTTTGAATGTTGTTGATGTGACATGTGTACTTATGATTAGATGTTATGATGATTGATTATCATTGTTGTCATGTATCATTGATGGATGCAGGCTGGCGATAGCTTTCCGACCAGACTCACATTTGGAGTAGAGGGGTCACGCATGACAACTAGAGACTCTGAGAGAGAGGTATGGCAGCAGCCCTGTCACAGCCTACTATCACTCCCATTGTGGCTCGAACTGTAGGTTAACAATTACCTAGTTAGAGAAGAGCCATGATGATGTGAGGGAAGACTGTGACAGTCGTTCACGATGATTCTAAGGGGCGCTCAATAAGGAAGGGGCATTATTCCTTAAAGGCCCTTAGTCTTCCACAAGATCACCTAGCGGATTATTGACTCCAGGGGTTTTATGTCTACCAAAATTAGTCAATAGGCAAGTGGCACCCTTGGAGAACATAGTGCGTCTTGAAGGGCACGTCGCGCAAGGAAAACGGAAAGAGGCAAGTGGCACCCTAGGAGCACATGGTGCATCTTGAAGGGAATTTCACGCAAGGAAAACGTAAAGAGGCGAGTGGCACCCTTGGAGCATGTAGTGCGTCTTGAAGGGAACGTCGCGTAAGGAAAATGGAAAGAGGTGAGTGGCACCCTTGGAGCACGTAGTGCATCCTGAAGGGAACATCACGATTTTAACTGGTAAGTAAATAAACCTAGTCGGTCGTAAAATGAATGATGTGATAAGTAAAGTTTAAAGACTAATTTTTCCCTTAAGAACTGTCACCAGGCCTAGTGAATTAAAAACCTAGGTCTGAGTAGAACCTTAGAACAAAAAAAAAACTAACTAAACGTCTAACCGGATTAAAGTGGGAATTTTAATTCCCTAAGGTTCTTTTATAAAATTTCAATTCACTAAGATTCTTTATATAAAATTTCAATTCACTAAAGGTTCTTTTATAACTAATAAGAGAAATTCAAACTTTAATTATTAAAGTAAAAAAAAGAAATTATAAAGGAGGATTAAATTTTTAAAAAGGGGTAATGGTTGTTTTTATCTACATTTGCTAAATTAATTTTAAGTTAAAAATAAAAAGGGGTAATGGTTGTTTTTATCTACATTTGCTAAATTAATTTTTAGTTAAAAAGAAGGGTAAATGGTTGTTTTTATCTACACTTGCTAAATTTATTTTTAGTTAAATAGGAAAAAGGGGGAAACTTAAAAGAAAAAGGAAACTTAAGGAAAAAGGGAAACTTAAAGAAAAGGGGAGACTTAAAGAAAAAGATGAATGTCTAACTTAGTAAGGAATCTAGCCTTTGGGACTTTCTATTTATGAACTCAACTAGGAATTAAGTAAGGCGTAAGTCATTTAAGTTTTCTAAGGGAATTTTAGGACATCGAGGAATGTTTTTAGGAATTCTCTTGGTGGGTGAGGGAAATAGGAATATTTAATTAATTAATAAAATTGGTTTTCTAGTGAAACTAGAGGATGGGCGACATGTTTTCGGCGGAGGTTTTTCCTAATTAAATTAATGAAAAAAGAATCTAATGAGAATTTTGGGAAACTAATTACTTAATAACTCTATAAAAATGATGGTGGAGGAGGAGTATGGATCACATTTTTTTGTGTAACGTTACGCTGTTGAAATTTTATCTTGACTAAACTTTCTCTTGTGGGAGTTGGGATACCCAGCTTGGATAAAGAGTGGTAGCTCGACCTTGCGAAGTGAGCTGGGTGCTAGCATTCTCTGGTATTGTGTGCATGGCCCCTTTGTGGCTCAGGGGGCTTAGGGGGAAGAAGAGTAACCCTAGTGTTGGATGGGAGGTACCGATGAGATCACATCGGTTGGAAAGAGGGAGTTGGATGGAGTTCACGCAGGACAACGACCTTAGAGCATTCGCATTTGGCTAAGGTACGCATGTTAAAGTTGTTACCTGCAATGAAATTTAATTTACACATGTTTATTTTTTTGTACTCGGTTCAAGATTTCATTGCCATGAGATTTATTGTACATGCATTCCTACGGTACATGTAATCCCCTTTTCACTTGATTTATTCAGTAAGAACCCTTGCTATCCATGGTATCCTTTATTTATGAGTTATTGTCTCTTTGAGCGTGGCTAGAATGAGCCCCGGACTCAAAACCTTTCTTGTGTTCTTGTATCTCTTGCCTGCATTTTATTTATTCCTTGATTGAGCTTTTATTTCATTATTTGCTTCTCCACAAAGAAGATATGGATGTGGATTATGTTTTTATCCTCTGTTCCATGATCCTTTAAGTTATTATTATGTTCCTGAGCAGACGGCCAAGAGTCGAATCGACGGTCGTCACTCCAATGTTTAAATACTTAGATTCAAATGCCCTATTTTCCTATGCATGGATAATAACTATAGGATCATTCTCTCCCCAGCAAAGAATTCTCTCCTGGGTGCTTATTCTCTCATGTACACTATCATTTGTTTATCTACGTTTTTTATTGATAAATCCCAGCGTTTTTGGATGGAAAATATTTGTGTTTGATTGATAAATCCCAGCGATTTCAAATGGTAAAATATCTGTGTGTTTGAATGGAAACCCCAGGTGATATCCTTGCATAGAAAGCATTATCCTTTAGAAAATGTTCTGAATAGACCACATTATTTAATAGATAACATTTTTCAATTGAAGGACAACGAATTCATGGCTGAGTGTGACTGCATTGAATGGTTGTAGTGTAGAGATTTTTGACAACGAATCTATACATATGTTTGTGAAATTATTTATGTCTGTGTTTTTTATGATATGTCTGCGTTTTTATTTAATGATATGTCTGCATTTATTTTAATGATATGGTTGCGAATTTATATATATATGCGAATTTATTTATGTCTTCATTTTTTTTTTTATGATATGCCTGAGAATTTCTTGGCCTTTTTTCCTAGCTAAGGTAGCGCCCTTGGTTGAACTTCTTGGCATTTTTACACAGGGATTTGCCCCGTCTTTACCTAAAAATATATTTACTAGACAACATTATTGATTGACAACATTAGTGGACAACAGTTTTGAGTATATCAATAGCATGTTGATAGCATTATTGATTGATAACATTAATGAATAGCGAGATAATAATGGATAGCGATTTACATAGCCCTTACACAACATTTACACCACGAATTCTGGGCGACTTCACCCATTGTTTACACATCCTTTTCACCCATTTTTTACATGTCATTCTGGTTTGGATTTTATTGTTCCTTAGCTACGGATCTTATTGTTATTTACACAACTATCATATTTAACTCTGCATTATCATTGTTAGACATAGATTTAAAGACAACAAATATATTGTGATGTTAAAAGACATTGATATATTGTGATGTTAAAATACAACGATATATATTTAAAGGACAACAAATTTATAATTAAAAGACAACAAATATATTTAAAAGACAACGAATACTTCATCATACTTCATGACTGCGTGTGTATGACAGACAACGTGTGTATGCCTGCGTTTTTATCTAATGTAAGATAGGCAATGAATACTTCATCATATAGACAGACAACGAATACTTCATCATATAGAAAACGACTTCATCTAATGTATGATAGACAACGAATACTTCATCATATAGAAAACGTGTTTATCATAGACAATGTGTTATCATTGTATGACTGCATTTTTATCATTTTATGTTGTGTATGACAACGATTTTTTTTGTAATAATGATTGACTGACAACGATCCTGTATATATTTGACATCGATTTTCAATATATTATATGATAGCACTATCATGTATTAATAGACAGTGATATCATTAATATCATTATGAAGTTACATATCAAATGGTTGTTGTTGTTTACATGAAATTTCCATTGAATTATGAGCACCTCTTTCTGGTCAAATGGTGTTCTAGAAAATATAGGCATATTACTAGGATTAAGTGACATGTGCACTGAAAAAGGTAAACCCTTTTACAACCAACGTGTTTGGTTTCTAGTTTCAATGTTTAGTTTATATGAAATAATATTGCTTTATCAAAGGTGAACAAACTTCACATGAACTTTTCTTCATAATCGAACCTTTAATCAAATATATTAAACATACACTTAATTACATTAACTAACATGTCTAAGTAGGTACATTAATTAACATATCCTTTAAAGTGAAATGAACTTTGAAGAAAATAAAAGTAGAATTGTTATACAAAGAAAATAATAAATTTTACTAATATTAAATGATATAAAAGTTTTAAAATTTATTTGATTTTTATTAAAAATAATAGGGTTATCATATAAATGTTGAATTAATAGGATTTGTTAGACATAATGGTTTATTGGTGTAATAGTTGAATATCTCGCGCAAGATTATTGGTTGAGGGATTAATAGTTTTATTAGCTAAAACGATTAATAGTTTAACAAATGATTGGTTACTATGTGCCTTGTGCCTTAAGTCGAATTGTAATTGGTGGTTGGTCATAATTGTTTAACCACACATGTTTCCTTGTAGGAAACAAGAAATCCTTTAGTTAGTTTCACAAATTATTTGAGTGATGCCACCTTGTGTCTTGTCGACTTGTTGCTTGGGTGCATGGATATATTCTTCGTGTGTTTATTGACAGATGATTCGGTCTCCTAGTGCGAGGGATTTAGCTTGGGTTAAAGGTCTAGATATGTTATGTTTCACCATGGTTACTGTCACGTCTATTGTCTTGTGACGACATGATTCCTGATGTGGGGATCATTGCGCGCCCTAATGGATAGATGCGAATGATAATCTGGTCAGAGTCTTGTGTTTCTCGATGTGGGCATATTGTTCGTTGTAATTGATGTTGGTAGCTAGTTTGTAACGCCTTAATGCGTTTGGTTTTGCGCGTTGTAGGGGTTTCTAGTTACTGGTCATCGAAGTCGTTGTGTCAGGTTGTTGATGTTGACCTTTATCTTGTATGCGTTTTCTTGCTTGTGTCGGGTGGGTAGTCGTTTTTATCTGTATATTGATTATCGCATGTTTCATCCAGTTGCATGATGTGCTAGTATGTTGAGTCGTTGTTGTCTGTTGTCTGATCTGCGTGCGTTGTGTTCGTCATCAATTTGTGTTGTTTCACTGTTGTCATTGTTGCCTTCCTGTTATAAAAAAAAAAAAAAAAAAAATTCCGTTGAGTCGCTTGTAGTCATAACAACGTGGTTGTTACACTGATTACCCCCTAACCTGACCATGAGTCCATAAGGGAGAAATTAAATTATCAT
Source organism: Picea engelmannii (assembly GCA_009831015.1). Classification (NCBI taxonomy): domain Eukaryota; kingdom Viridiplantae; phylum Streptophyta; class Pinopsida; order Pinales; family Pinaceae; genus Picea; species Picea engelmannii. The sequence continues at coordinate 788,163 of ML781410.1, forward strand.
CCTCAGCTATAGTTACGAACAACAGATGAGAATATGCCTTACATCACACCATAAGTGCTCATAATAGAATCCAATTCTCAAGACTCCAACATACTAAGCAGTGTCCTGCCTCCCACATATGTTGTATATATTCTCGTTCCTAGGTCTTTCATTCCTTTCCCTCCTTGGGGGAATTCACAGCTTTACAAATCCCTAATTTTTAGGGGTTGCAAGTGGTCAAATTCCACTTATACCACTTGTAAAAATCAGTCCCGAGGTAACTCAAACCTATTCCCCACTCATGGAGTCATGGTCAACTATTTTTAACTTGGTTGTTCCGTTTGTCTTCGAGCATAAAATTTATTAAGATTTTTGTCTCATACATGTGTCCAATAAAAGATGATAGTTGGGCAAGTCAAATATTTTCCAAATAGTCACCAAATAATTAATTACATAATCCAAAATTCCAAATTCATATTGCCATAAATAACAAATAATTTCCAAATTCGAATTTTCCAAAAATGGAAATTTATTTCAAAATTCAACATAGAATTTAATTTTCAAAAATTTGAGGATATTACAGTAGATATGCAGATATCCCACCGGCTAGACCATATATGTTATAGCAGTTATTTAACTTTTCCATGATATATATATATATATATATATATATATATATATATATATATATATATATATATATATGGTGTTTTTTTTTGTTTTTTTTTTCTATTGATCATGTTGATGGTGTACTTAATTTATTTGTTGATGTTGATGTGTATATTGTTAGGTCATGTTAGATATGTTTAATGTTAAATGTTCTTGATAGATATGTATGTTAAATTATGCTTATTAGATGTGTGTGATGATGATGTTAGAAAATGTTTGTCTTTTGTTAGATGTGATCACAATGATGATTCCCTGTTAAATTATTATATATGTGTGCTAGCTAATTAATGACATTTATATGTGCTAGAGGTATATATAATTAGATGAAGTTAGCTAGAAAATATAAATGTGTATTTTAGATGTTTTTATGTTTTTTATAATATGGTTATCATCATCATGTTTATTTTTATAAATTACAAAGTTCAATATGGTTGAAACTGTAATTATAAAATTGAAAATATAATTGCATAGATAGTTCATTATACATATTTATTTTAACTATTTAAAAAAAAAAATTACATATCAATAAATATTATTTTCCATTGTACTAATTACTCTTTTTGAATAGATTCTTCTAAACTAAAAATTGTTATTATAAAAAGTTATGATCTCCAATGATAAGAATTCTATTGGCTTTAAAATTTTATGGATGCAAATCTTCTTATTGTTATTTTTGTCATTATTTTGTAAGTTCATTTCAATCAAATTTTAAATTACTTCATCAATTGTGGTTTTACTCAACATTGGGGGCATAATTTTATAAATATTTTCAAAATAAATTATAAAAGCATGTAAAGTAACAAACACTACTTTTTTTTTTTAAGTAAGATTGTATAAAAGTCTATCAAAATCAAAGACTACAAAATATTTCCAGTGTTTCAGGCTGTAAACACTGAGTTGCCCCAAGGGGAAACCAGCTCATCCAACTGAGCAACTCCATAGCTTTAAGTCTTAGAGTTCTACTGGCATCAAGAAAATCCTAAATTCTGGTCCCTAACGGTGATCGTTATAACAGTAATAACCATAGACATTAGCTGGAAAAGGTGGCCATCCAAAGGCGAAACTTCTTTAATACACATAGCGAAAAAACAAAGACACCTAAACATATCATATAGAGGGGCTATATTGCGGCCACACGTCCAGGAAGAAGGCGTCGAGTGTCGAGTCCCCGAGAGGAGTCGGCTCCTCCTCAAATGGTGTCCCATCTAGTTGCATGGCGTCGTCTAGCTGGGCTGGTGACACGTTCTCCTCTTGTATGGCGTCCAGTAACAAACACTACTTTAGTTAAAAACCAAATTATCAAAAAATCATGTTATAAATTTAATTTTTTAATTATAAACCACTTTTTTTGTTAATCTTACTTTTAAACCTACAAAATAAATGAACATAAAATTAGTTTTTGAATCATCATGTTAACATATCCTAAAAAATGTCATACTATTAAACATGCATATCAACCATATGATTACATATAATTATATCAACATAAAAGTAGAATTTCATATCCCATTAACAGGTCAACTGGACATTTAACATTTTTCAGGATTTCACAATTGGAAATAGTTAAAGAAGATGAAACATTTTTAAATATATGCAACAACATATAAATATGTTCAAATAAAAATTGTTCCATGCAATCACAAATAATTTGAAAGAAACACACATTATGCATCAAACTGGTTGTTAACCAACTAAAATTGTTCAAATATTTGTTATAATTAACTTAACATTTCCTTTGTTAGAAGATGAATAAAAAACAATATAATTAGTGAAATAAAGAATATATATATATATATATATATATATATATATATAAACAATATTAAAGATGAAATAAAACATGTACATATCACTCTCTCTTGTCACCCCCCTCATTATATTCCTTGCTTGGCATGATAACATTATTGTTCTCAAAAATATGTTTTGATCTAGGGTCATGTCTTAATAAAAACCACCAATCCCTGTCCAACACATCTGGGTAAAAAAACACTTGGTTGCAGTGTTTTTGGAAAACATAAGGCTCCTTAGCTTCATCCCACATCTTTTTAGAGTTGATATATACCATCCCACTATCATGATCTTCCTTTACATTATTTTGATCAAAGGTGTGCTACCACTTGCACCTAAAAATAACATATTGGAAAGAAGAGAAGTCCACTCGAATGATCTCTTGTATCGTTATGATGTAACCTAACTTCCCATGTATGGTGTTTTGATCGTGATGGATAGAATGACTATATTGGTATAACTCGACGTCCACTCCATAGTCTTGTTTCATGTGCCCATCATCTAAATATTCTATGTGAAAATGGTGTCCATATGCACACATATATGGGAACGAATGCACCTATAAAAAAATGAACAAATCATAGTGTCAATACGTGTCTAATAACACAACCATTAAAATATAAAACAATATAAATGTACATACAATTCAAATGTGCATTACGAATTTAAACATTGTGTACACAAAAACATTATTACCAAGTTGATGCAACCAATCCCTATGTTTATTTCATCCTCTTCTTCATGTGGGTAATGACTAGATGCACCATATTTCTCTCTGACTTGGTCAACAACCCAACTATTGGGGCATATCATTGCCATGTTTTCTTTTAACTAATCAGGATAAGGCATGCTTCTACCATTCAACCGTCTGAATTATTTCCTGTCACTTTCTCATTTCCTCCTCTTATGTTCATACAATGCGACCCACGACTGTGTTGCCTCCCAATTGTAAAGAATGAATTTATTGATGGCATCAATTTCTAAATTCACTGATGTATTCATGAAATCAAACCAACATATAGTTCATATGAGATCATGAAAATATACATTATGAAGTTCATTGTGAACAATTACTGTGTAGAAATTTGACAAACGATAAGTCACTTACTCTTTATCAAGCGCCTTTTTCCATTCATTTGGAGAATCTCCCCTTCTCTTTTGTCTTCATCCATTTCTTCATCCAAAATCACTGCACTTGGTAAGTTTTCGATCTTCTTGATGTACTCACTGGCATAATATAAAGACTCATATGATATGTATCTGTCTGCCATAGACCCCTCAGGTTTTTCCCTTTGATGAACAAATCCTATCAATTTCTTCATGTACCTCTCTAAAAAAAACATCCAACAATAGGAGACCACCTCAACTAATTCAACCTCATATACTAGGTGAATTAGAAGATGAACCTGCAAGTCCATGAAACTCGACGGTCATTCCTTCTCAAACATACAAACAATCTCAACTATCTCTTGACGCCACCGTGGAATGATATCCATATAAATCTCCTTTGATGTGATCCAACGTACAAATTTAGATAATTTAGATATGGCACACCTTAGTTCATGGGGTAATTCATGGTTCACACATCCATGCACGAGCAGAGGACAATGACACTACAAAGTAAACACATAAAAAAATTATTATGTTTTATCCCATGCCATAAAAATAAAAATTAAAAATAATAAAATCATATTTTTTACATACGTCGTACCTTTAGAAAGTTCAAATGGTCATGTGATTTCAACCCCGAAAAATGGTCTTGATGCACCCCCGACAGTGAAGAAACGTCGTAGGGAAGACCCATATAAAGAAGGCACCTTCACACCCAATATAGCTTCATTTGCCAAAGAAATATCTTCTTTCTTCAAAATCCATGGGACATCACCTTCTTTGAAAGACCAAGAGGGACCAACCTCTCCTCTACTTTGTTGTCTTGGCCAATGTTTCTTTTTAGTTTTTTAAGAAATAAGATCTCTCCTCACAACCAATGTGTCACTTTCTTTTGATGATATGTGCCTCTCTAAAGAAGATGATTTTTTTTTAATATATGCATGGGATCTAGTAAGTGGGAATCATAAGATGCTCCCAATAGGGGAGCTCATAAAAGATAGATTTCATTTTCATCCCAATGGGAAATTTCTCAACATAGGTGTCGAATAATTCTGGAGCATCAAACATAGGATTCCCAATTGAATTGAACATTTATGTAATCTCCTCCTTCTCTCTCTCATATGATCTAATCCATTATGTTGGTGTCATTATTGTAGGACTTTAGGGTCTCTCTGGTTTACCATTTAAAGCGGATGTTTCTCTTCTATCAGGGTGTTCTTCTAGGAGGAATACCCTCGAGCAGTCATACATTGGCTTTCATAGGTGGTTGGACCACCTAGCCTTCAGAGAAGTTAGACAACATTTACATACATAATAGCCTTTAGTGACAAGACCTACAAAATTATTGTATACATATCATGTTAGAGTTTAATAATAGAATGTCAATAACAACAAATTAAATATGCAAATAAATAGTGTTAGATATATAAACAAATCAATAAACATGTTTGTAACAACCCCAATCATTACGACAACAAGCGAAGCAGAAAGTGCAATTTTATTTTTTTTTTGTTTTAGGCAGGAAGGAAACGATGACAAATAATTGAACCACACAACCTGGTGATGAAAACAAGCACGCAAATCAGGAAATAGACAACTATGAATCCATGCACTAGCACAAGAGAAACTCGACGAAACATGCGTAAATCAACAGATAGAATGACTACCCGCCCGACACAACCTGACAAGGCCTACAAGATAAGGGACAACATCCACCATCCTGACACAATGGTCTCGACGACCAGTCACTAGAACCTCTATGGCACGTAAAACCCAACACATGAAGGTGTTACAACCCAAGCACCAACAATGGACTTACAATGATCAACACACTCACAATGGGAAGCACAGACTTCCGCTAAGTTATCATTCGCCTCCATCCAATAGGGCGCGCCATGATCCCCTCATCAGGAATCACGTCGTCCCCAAGTGATAGGTGAGAAAATAACCCTGGCACAACACACCCTATCTAGACCAAGGAATCAAGATAAATCCAATGCGCTAGGAGCCTAACAACTGACAAGAAGACTACACCTATGCCCCCAAGCAATGGGTCGACCAGACGTAGATGGCAATGCTCAAACAAATTGTGCACGATATTAAATGACCATGTTAACAACCATAGCCCATCATCCGTTAAGCATGATGTCTAATTGTGAAGGAGTGAACTAATAGAAATGTTATCATTATTATAATGTGGCCCAAAATGTGAACTATTACATGCACTCGAACAAATCAAATACGTGTGTCAACATTATACATTGACCAATGAAAGGTGAAATTCTTATCACTAAAAAGTGATCTACTCTTCTTATTAAATGTTGGACAATGCTCTCTAAACTAATGTTGTCTGAATATACATCAGGTGCACACACAATTTCGCAGTGCAAGTGCGTTTCAATGGAATTTAGCTCTATAACATTGCTAAATTAAATCGCAGAAAATCACTATCCTTTAAGATGAACAAATATAACGTTATCCTTCAACAAAATAATTTTGCTATCTATGGAATCTAATCTCTGTCATTACGCTAACATCCGACTATCAGAAAATCGTTGTCATCATACTATCAAATGCTAATAATAAAATCTCCATTAATAACACATGCTACCAAAATGCGGTTAATAAAATTTCTATATTAAACCATATGACTCGCTTTCCGTTAAGCAATAAATGGATTTAAACCATCATTTATATAGCTATCTTTACTCAGGGTTAACAATATAAAGGAATTAGCAAGCAATTAAATATATCTTTCTCTCAACACTCCATATTATTGTTCATCAATAAAGGGCATGGTATCCATTGAGGTAGTTGTCTAAAACTGGGGGAAAGTTGTATGAACACAGGGTGAATTTGTTGCCTAAGATTAGGGAGAACAACCATAATTATTAGAGAATTAGATATCGGTAATTTCGTAGTCAATTGATATTAAATTCGCAGAGCAAATAATGGTATTGCTGGCACAATTAAAGACGCATTCGTTGAGCAGTAAGCTGAAGTTGTTGTCATTACACATTTAAAAACGCAACACTCCCAAGGTAAACATGCAATCATTCACAGGGTAAGACACAATCATTCTCAGGGAAAAAACGCAGGTAGAAACACAGGTAGTCACCATTCCAAGCACAGGTAAAAATGCCATCCAAAAATAGCAATCACAAACCATCATGGAAAATGAGGATGCAAATGGTTTTAGAAAAGAGAAATCATTCTAAAATCAAATCATTTTGAGAAATCGATGTCATTCACAACATGTAAAATCATGGTCAGTGGCATGTAAAACACAGTCCATGCAGCGTGCATAATCGTGGTCAATTTGGCAAGTAAAACGCAACCTATGTATCAACCAAATCATGGTCAGTTGGGCATATAAAACGCAGTCAATGCAGCAACAACGCATTGTTGTCCATTAACAAATCTAGTGATATTATATTGATAAAAATAAAGGTGTATAACAATGTAATTTCTATCTGAAATATGATAAAGTCGTTGTCTAGGTAATGAAGTAGATTTGTTGCAAATTCACTGTAACTTCACGGTCTCTATCAAAAATTAAGTGTCCAATCTATATATATATATAGTGTGTGTGAATTCATTGTACCTATTTTAATTCCGCAGTCCATTCAAGCATAATATACTATCAAACGTAGAACATCCCTATCCAAGGAAAACGCATGGCAATAACAATTTCTCCATTCAACACAGAGCAAAATCACCTTCAATGTAATAAACAACAGAGGAAAAAATCGTAGGACAAATTTATTGAAAACAAAGAGTCAATTTGCAATTAAAATATAATAAATCGCAGATAGTAAAAACGCTCAGTACACACAGCATACATAAAAAAAAAACGCAGGCAATAAAAACGCCTAGTTCACACCGCAATGCGCCACCAATAGACACACTAAACACGAAGGCATTTAGGTATAACTTCGCTATTGTTAAAGAGTAAAAAGGCACAGGAATTCAAGGTAAGTTTTCGTTGTATTCATGGAATATCTTTACCGTCCTTCCAGTGAAAAAAGAGACGCAGTCCAGATATAAATCAAATGTTGACATTCAAGTGGAAATAAATAAAAAAAACGCAGTTTCAATATAAAAAGAAGCGTTGTCATTAAAATCGTAGAGAATGAAGATGAATAATACACAGAGGTATTCAATCGCAAGAAGGCGCAAGAAAATCAATCAACCAAGCATCAATCAAAAGGGGTAGACATCTGGTAAAAACATCCTTCATTCATCATCCACTCACAGAAAATAAGGGCATTAGGATCTATAGGTCTATTAACACTGAAGTTCGTTGATCTTGCTCCTGGCTCACTGCTCATGTGTGGACTAATGATATAGGGATGAGGACGAATGATAAAGCACAATCTCTTCATAATAATCATTAAAACAACTAGAACACTCAAGCAATCAAGGATCRGTGACCAAGGAGATCAAATCGATGTAGCAAGCGTAAAGCTATGACGATTTAAAGTTCTYGATTAAAAAGGCTAAGTAAAACACTTTTCTTTACACATAGAAGTACAAAAATGAAAGCGCAAGATCAATAGTAATATACCATGAAAAATAAAAGCCCAAGGTGACAGCTCTGAGTCGTTSTCCCACGCACTTCGTGCAGCTCCCTCTTTCCGACCGATGTGACTTCACCGGTACCTCCCAGCCAACGCTAGGGGTACTCTTCTTCCCCCTTAGCCCCCCGAGCTRCAAAGGGGCCACGCACTCTAAACCAAAGAACCACTAGCAACCAGCTCACCTCGAAAGGTCGAGCTACCACTCGTACTCAACCTGGGTATCCCAACTCCCACAAGATAATTCAGTCAAGTCAAAAATTCTGCAGTGTAACGTTAAGCATAAAAGAAGAGATCCATACTCCTCCTCCTCCCTCCTTTATATATAGTTTCTAAGGATTTATTTCCCAAATTCCCATTTAATGTATTTTTCAATAATTTAATTCAGAAAAATCCTTCCCCGTACACATGTCACCCATCCCCTTTGTTGCACCAGAAATTAATTTCATTAATTATTTAATTACTCCTATTTCCCTCACCCACCTAAAAGCATTCCTAGAATCACTCCTAGGTGTCCCCATATTCCCTTACACATTTTAATGGCTTACACCCTTACTAAATTCCTAGTTGAGTTCAATTTAGAAGGTTCTTAAAGGCAAGATTTCTTACTAAGTTAGTCATTCTTCTTTTTCCTTATGTTTCATTTTTTTTTCTTTATGTTTCCCCCTTTTCCATTTAGTTTCCTAATTCTTTTAATTTTCCCTCTTTTCCCTTTTTATCTAAAACTCGAATTAGCAAGTGTAGAAAATTACCTTTTTTCCCTTTTTCTTTTAATTAATAAATTTTAATTAGCATATGTAACAAACAATCATTTCCCCCTTTTTAAGAATTTAATCCCCCAAATTAATTTGATTTTAATAAATTAATTGAATTTATTACCCCCTTCTCATCCCATGTTTAAATATGAATAAATTATTTTTACCACAAGTATCACTTTGACCTAGATTTTAATTTCCTAGGTTGGGCGACATTTTTATTAGGGAAATTGTTTTTAAATATTTCTTATCACATCATTCGTTTGAAGGCCATCTAGGTTTATTCACTTATTAGTTAACAGTCTGACGTGCCCTTCAGGATGCACTAGGTGCTCCAAGGGTACCACTCGCCTCATTTTTTTCCCTTGCGTGACATGCCCTTCAGGACGCACTACGTGCTCCAAGGGTGACACTCACCTCTTTCCATTTTTCTTGCGCGACGTGCTCTTCAGGATGCACTACGTGCTCCAAGGGTGCCACTCACCTCTTGAATGACTTGGTAGACATCAAAAACCCCTGAACTCAATACTCCGCCAGGTGGTCTTGTGGGAGACTAAGGGCCTCTAAGAAAGAAGGCCCATGCCTTATTGCGCGCCCCTTAGAATCATCATGAGCAACTGTCGCAGTCTTCCCTCACGGCATCGTGGGTCTTCTCAAACTAGGTAATTGTTAACCTACAGTTAGATCCATGACGGGAGTGCTAGTAGGTTGTGGCAAGGCTATTGTCCACACCTCTCCCTCAACGTCTCTGGTAGTCATGCATGACCCCTCTACTCCACATGTGATTCTGGTCGGAAAGCTATCGTCATCCTGCATCATCAATGAATCATGTAATAAATAAAATCCATAATCATAACATCTAATCAGATGCACATATGTCATATATAAAACAATCAAACCCTAATAGTCCACTCCCTGACTCAATCCGGAGTCCAAGGGTTTCATCGATGCCTCTGCATCCTCGACGTCCAAAATCCTGCACACTCAGGAGAACCGAGTGAATAACACCTGTCTATGCCAATACAACAAAATAACATGTCATCATATCCATAACACCTCATAATCATAATCAAATGCCCAATAGTATAATAATATGGATCACTTGCAAGCAATTGTCCTCAAAGAATAAGTTCACCCAATGCACGCAAGACTGGGATGCTACACTATTATGGAATGGCCTACGTCGGTGAATGTCCTGGAAGTGTGTAGCTTCGTTGGTTTAGCAGGATATTATCGACGATTCATCGAGGGATTTTCGAAGATAGCAAATCTGATCACGGAATTGCAGAAGAAGAACAATAAATTTGTTTGGACCGAGAAATGCGCAGAATCATTTCGGAGGCTCAAGGAGTTGTTGACAACAACATAGATACTAAAAGTCCCTGACATGGACGCAGACTTCTTGGTATGCACTGACGCATCCAAGGAAGTCTTAGGGGGAGTATTGATTCAAGACGATCGAGTGATCGCTTACATCTCGAGGAAACTGAGAAGGCATGAGGAGAACTATGCGACGCACGATTTGGAGTTGTTAGCCATTGTATATGCCTTGAAGGTTTGGAGACACTACCTTTTTGGATAAAAATTTGAACTAAAAATGGACCACTATGGACTACAGCACATCTTTACGCAAAGCAACCTGAAAGCGCGATAACGACGTTGGTCGGAATTGCTTAGCGAGTACGATTTCGATATTACTTACATAAACGGAACAGTGAAATGAGTGGCAGATGAATTAAGTCGGATACCACGCATTTTCGATATTGTCGCTTCAGATGAATCTACGTGAAAATATTATAACTTTACAATGCGACGATGATTGGTACAAAGAGGTCAAGGATTTTATCGGACAAAAAAAAATGATGGTACCAAGATTAGAAGGATTTACGTTGATAAAGATGGATTATTGAGGTTTAAGAATCAGATTTATGTACCACTGAATGACGAGTTGAGGAGTTTGATCCTAAACGAGGCTCACAGAACAGTGTACATGGCTCACCTAGGAGTCACAAAGATGAGGGAAGACCTTAAACCCTTATTCTTATGGAAAGGAATGAAGGCAGACATAGTCAACTATGTGGCCAGATTTCTAGAATTTCAACAGGTAAAGGCTGAACATAGACATCCAGTAGGATTACTACAGCCACACGCTATTCCGAAATTGAAATGGGAGGTTATTTTGATGGATTTCATTATTGGATTGACACTGACAGCAAGGAGACACGACTCAATTTTTGTGGTAGTCGACACTCTGACAAAGAGTGATCATTTTATTCATGTGCGTACAACGTATGAGGAACCTGACATAGCTAGATTTTTCATCAGTGATATTGTGAGGATGCATGGCGTGCCTAAGAGGATTATATCCGATCAAGGATCAGTGTTTACCGGACGATGTTGGACTAGTTTCCAAGAGGCCTTGGGAACCCAACTTAAATTTAGTACTGTGTATCACCTGAAGAATGATGGGCAGACCGAATGAACAAACCAAATCTTGGAAGACATGTTGTGCACGTACATGATGGACCAACAGAAATGTTGGGAAGAATTATTTCCACTAGTAGAATTTGCATATAACAACAGTTACCAAAGCACCATTAATATGGCGCCTTTAGAATTTATTTATGGGTGACCGTGTCGGATGCCTTTTAGTTGGGATCAGCTTGAGTATAGGGTCCTGGTGGGACCAGAAGCGATCCAAGAAATGTAATATCAAATGAAAACAATAAGGAAAAGGATCAAATAAGCACAGGATCGGCAGAAGAGTTATGTCGATGTGCGTCGTGTCGACCATAGTTACGAAGTTGGTGATCGAGTCTTATTGTGGTTAAAATTGCATAAGAGTTCTATCAAGTTTGGAAAGGGAGCTAAAATATCTCCTAGATTCATGGGACCTTTCAAGATTGTGGAGAGGAAGGGACCCATGGCCTATCGACTAGCCTTGCCTGATTCTTTGAGGCGTATGCACAATGTTTTCCATGTATCTGTTTAGAGACATTATATTAGTGATCCTACACATGTTATTGACATGAGTTCCTTGTAGTTATCGGACGAGGGGGCAATCGTGGCTGAGCCAATCTGCATCCTGGATCATCACATTCGACAGCTACGGCGTTGAACAGTAGATCAGGTGAAGGTCCAGTGGGACAACTATAGTCCACACTCGGCGATCTGGGAGGATGCATACGATATGCGCCAGCGGTTTCCATTTTGTTTGATGGATAGACTTATGATACTGTGATACACATTATTTCAGAACTTATATACTATAAAACTTCAGGAAGAAGTTTAGACCAAGAGGCGGTGTATGTAGCATCTCGCTCTTGCATGCACTGATCAAACTTATTCCTTGAGGACACTTGCTTGTAAGTGATCTGGATTATTATACTATTGGGAATTTGATTATGATTATGAGGTGTTATGGATATGATGACATGTTATTTTGTTGTATTGACATAGAAAGGTGCTATTGACTTGGTTATCCTGAGTGTGTAGGATTTTGGACCTCGAGGATGCAGAGGCATCGATGAAACCCTTGGACTCTGGATCGAGTCATGGAGTGGACTATTGAGGTTTGATTGTTGTATATATGACATATGTTCATCTGATTAGATGTTATGATTATGGATTTTATTTCTGACATGATTCGTTGATGATGCAGGTTGACGATAGTTTTCCAACCAAACTCACATGTGGAGTAGAGGGGTCACGCATGACTACTAGAGACGTTGAGGGAGAGGTGTGGACAGAAGTCCTGCCACAACCTACTAGCACTCTCATCATGGCTCGAACTATAGGTTAATGATTACCTAGTTTGAGAAGACCCACGATGCTGTGAGGGAATACTACGATAGTCGCTCATGATGATTCTAAGGGGTGTGCAATAAGGCAGGGGCCTTATTCCTTATATGCCCTTAGTCTCCCACAAAATCACCTCGCAGAGTATTTGACTCCAAGGTTTTTTTATGTCTACCAAGTCAGTCAAGAGGCGATTGGCACCCTTGGAGCACGTAGTGTGTACTGAAGGGAATGTCACGCAAGAAAAATAGAAAGAGGCGAGTGGCACCCTTGGAGCACGTAGTGTGTCCTGAAGGGCACGTCGCGTAAGGGAAACAGAATGAGGCAAGTAGCACCCTTGGAGCACCTAGTGTGTCCTAAAGAGCACATTGCATTGTTAACTAATAAGTGAATAAACCTAGATGGCCTTAGAACGAATGATGTGATAAGAAAGTTTTAAAAACAATTTCCCTAATAAAAATGTTGCCCATCCTAGGAAATTAAAATCTAGGTCGAAGTGATACTTGTGGTAAAAATAATTTATTCATATTTAAACATGGGACGAGAAGGGAGTAAGAAATTCAATCAATTTATTAAAATCAAATTACTTTGGGGGATTAAATTCTTAAAAAGGGAGAAATGATTGTTTGTTACATATGTTAATTAAAATTTATTAATTAAAAGAAAAAGGGGGGGGGGGGAAGGTAATTTTCTACACTTGCTAATTTGAGTTTTAGATAAAAAGGAAAAATTGGGAAACTTAAAAGAATTAGGAAACTAAGGGGAAAAAGGGGAAACATACAGAAAAAAAGTGAAACATAAGGAAAACATAGAATGACTAACTTAGTAAGGAATCTTGCCTTTAAGAACCTTCTAAATTGAACTCAACTAGGAATTTAGTAAGGGCATAAGTCATTTAAATGTGTAAGGGAATATGGGGAAACCTAGGAGTGATTCTAGGAATGCTTTTAGGTGGGTGAGGGAAATGGGAGTAATTAAATAATTAATGAAATTAATTTATGGTGCAATGAAGGGGATGGGTGACATGTCTATGGGAAAGGATTTTTCTGAATTAAATTATTGAAAAATAAATTAAATGGGAATTTGGGAAATAAATCCTTAGAAACTCTATATAAAGGAGGGAGGAGGAGGAGGAGTATGGATCTCTTCTTTTATGCGTAACGTTACGCTGTAGAATTTTTTACTCGACTAACTTATCTTATGGGAGTTGGGATACCCAACTTGGGTACGAGTGGTAGCTTGACCTTTCGAGGCGAGATGGTTGCTAGTGGTTTTTTGGTTTAGAGTGTGTGGCCCCTTTGTGGCTCGGGGGGCTAAGGGGGAAGAATATTACCCCTAGAGTTGGCTAGGAGGTACCAGTGAAGTCACATCAATCGGAAAGCGGGAGCTGCACGGAGTGTGCGGGACAACGACTCGGAGTTGTCACCTTGGGCTACAGTATGCATGCTTTTATTTTGCATGGTATATTATTATTGATATTGCACTTTCATTTCTGTACTTTTATTATGTAAAGAAAAGTGTTTTACTTAGTGTTTTTAATCGAGCACTTAAAATCGTCATAGCTTTATGCTCGTTGCATCAATTTGATCTCCTTAGCCAGTGATCCCTGATTGCTTGACTATTCTGTTTGTTTTAATGATTATTATGAAGATATTGTTCTTAATCATTCATCCTCATCCATATATCACCAGTCTACGCCTGAGAAGTCAGCTAGGAGTCGGATCGACAGTCGTCACATCGGTGTTAATAGACCTATAGATCCTAATGCCCTGTTATTTTGTGCATGGATGATGAGAGAAGGATAGTTTTTACCAGTTGTCTGCCCCTATCAATTGATTCCTGGTAGATTGATTGTCTTGCGCCTTCTTGCGATTGCATACCTCTGTGTATTGTTCATCTTCTTTCTCTACGATTTTAATGAAAACGTTTCTTTTTATATTGGGACTGTGTTCTTTTTTTTTTATTTCCACTTGAATGTCATCATTTGATTTATATCTGGAATGCATCTCTTTTTTCACTGGAAGGACAATAAAGATATTCCATGAATACAGTGAAAACTTACCTTGAACGCCTACGCCTTTTTACTCTTGAACAATAGCAAATTTATACCTAAATGCCTTCCTGTTTACTGTGTCTAATGGTGGCGCATTGCAGTGTGAACTGGGCATTTTTACTGCCTGTGTTTTTTTTATGTATGTTGTGTGTACTGGGCGTTTTTACTGTTTGCAATTTATTGTATTTTGATGGCAAATTGACTCTTCATTTTCAATACATTTGGCCTACGAAATTTTCCTCCATCGTTTATTACATTGAAGGCGATTTTGCTCTGCGTTGAATGGAGAAATTGTTATTGCCATGCATTTTCCTTGGATAGGGATGCTTTGTGTTTGATAGTATATTATGGTTGAATGGAATGCAAAATTAAAATAGGTACAACGAATTCACACTATATGCATATAGATTGGACACTTAATTTTTGATATAGACCACGAAGTTACAATGAATTTTCAGCGAATCTACTTCATTAACTAGACAGCGAATTTATCATATTTCAGACAGCAATTACATTGTCATACACCTTTTGTTTTATCAATAGAATATAACCAGATTCAGTAATGGACAACGATGCGTTGTTGCTGCATTGACTACGTTTTATATGCCCAACTGACCACGATTTGGTTGTCACATAGATTGTGTTTCACCTACCAAACTGACCACGATTATGAACGTTGTATGGACTGTGTTTTACATGCCACTAACCACGATTTTACATGCTGTGAATGACAACGATTTCCCAAAACGATTTGATTTTAGAATGATTTCACTTTTTCGAAGAATTTCTCTTTTCTAAAACCGTTGTCACCTTGGGCTTTTATTTTGCATGGTATATTACTATTGATCTTGCACTTTCATTTCTGTACTTCTATTGTGTAAAGAAAAGTGTTTTAATTAGCCTTTTTAATCAAGAACTTTAAATCGTCATAGCTTTACGCTTGCTACATCGATTTGATCTCCCTGGTCACTGATCCCCGATTGCTTGATTGTTCTATTTGTTTTAATGATTATTATGAAGAGATTGTGCTTTATCATTCGTCATCATCCCTAGATCATTAGTCCACGCCTGAGAAGTCATCCAGGATCTGGATCGACGAACTTCAATGTGAATAGACCTATAGATCCTAATGCCCTTATTCTATGTGAGTGGATGATGAACGAAGGATAGTTTTTCCTAGATGTCTACCCCTTTTGATTGATGCCTGGTTGATTGATTTTCTTGCACCTTCTTGCGATTGAATACCTCTGTGTATTATTCATCTTCATTCTCTACGATTTTAATGACAACGTTTCTTTTTATATTGGGACTATGTTTTTTTTTTATTATTTCCACTTGAATGTCAACATTTGATTTATATATGGACTGCGTCTCTTTTTTCACTAGAAGGATGGTAAAGATATTCCATGAATACAACGAAAACTTACCTTGAACGCCTACGCCTTTTTACTCTTTAACAATAGCAAATTTATACCTAAATGCCTTCGTGTTTACTGTGTCTATTGGTGGCGCATTGCAGTGTGAACTAGGCATTTTTACTGCCTGCGTTTTTTTTTATGTATGTTGTGTGTACTGGGCATTTTTACTATCTGTGATTTATTATATTTTGATTGCAAATTGACTCTTTGTTTTCAATACATTTGTCCTACAATTTTTTCCTCCATCGTTTATTACATTGAAGGTGATTTTTCTCTGTGTTGAATGGAGAAATTGTTATTGCCATGCGTTTTCCTTGGATAGGGATGCTCTACGTTTGATAGTATATTATGCTTGAATGGACTGCGGAATTAAAATAGGTACAACGAATTCACACTGTATATATATAGATTCGACACTTAATTTTTTATATAGACCGTGAAGTTACAGTGAATTTGCAGCAAATCTACTTCATTACCTAGACAACGACTTTATCATATTTCAGATAGAAATTACATTGTTATACACCTTTATTTTTATCAATAAAATATCACCAGATTTGTTAATGGACAACAACGTGTTGTTGTTGCATTGACTGCGTTTTATATGCCCAACTGACCACGATTTGGTTGATACATAGACTATGTTTTACTTGCCAAACTGTCCACGATTATGCACGTTGTATGGATTGTGTTCTACATGCCACTGACCATGATTTTACATGTTGTAAATGACATCGATTTCTCAAAACGATTTGATTTTAGAATGCTTTCTCTTTTCTAAAACCGTTTGCATCCTCATTGTCCATGATGGTCTGCGATTGTTATTTTTGGATGGCATTTTTACCTGCGCTTGGAATGGCGACTACCTATGTTTTTACTCGTGTTTTTGCCCTAAGAATGACTGTGTCTTACCCTATGAATGACTGCATGTTTACCTTGGGAGTATTGCATTTTTAAATGTGTAATGACAACAAATTCAGCTTATTGTTGGACGAATGCATCTTTAATTGTGCCAACAATACCATTATTTGCTCTGCGAATTTAATATCAATTGACTGCAAAATTATTGATATCTAATTCTCTAATAATTATGGTTATTCTCCTTGATCTTTGAAAACAAATTATCCCTGTGTTTATACAGATTTCCCCCAGTTTTAGACAACTACTTCAGTGGATACCGTGCCCTTTATTGATGAACAGTAATATGGAGTCCTGAGAGCAAGATATATTTAATTTTGAATTCCTTTATATTGTTAACCCCAAGAAAAGACAATTATATAAATGATGGTTTAAATCCATTTATTTCTTAATGGACAATGAGTCATATGGTTTAAGACATAAATTTTATTAACAGCATTTTGATAGCATGTGTTATTAATGACGATTTTATTATTAGCATTTGATAGTATGCTGACAACAATTTTCTGATAGTCAGATGTTAGCGTAATGACAGATATTAGATTCCATAGATAGCGAAATTAATTTTTTGAAGGAAAGCGTTATATTTGTTCAGCTTAAAGGATAGTGATTTTTTGTGATTTAATTTAGCAATGTTATAGAGCTAAATTCCATTGAAACGCACTTGCACTGCGAAATTATGCGTGCACTTGATGTATATTTAGACAACATTAGTTTAGAGAGCATTGTCAAACATTTAATAAGAAGAGTAGATCACTTTTTAGTGATAAGAAGTTCACCTTTCATTGGTTAGTGTATAATGTTGACAAGCGTATTTGATTTTTTAGAGTGCATGTAATAGTTCACATTTTGGGCCACATTATGATAATGATAACATTTCTATCAGTTCACTCCTTCACAATTAGACATCATGCTTAATGGATGATGGGTTATGGTTGTTGGAAAGGTCGTTTAATAGCTTGCGCAAGTTGTTTGAGTGTTGTCATCTGCGTCTAGTCGACCCATTTCTTAGGGGTGTAGATGTAGTCTTCTTGTCAGTTGTTAGGCTCCTAGCGCGTTGGACTTATCTTGAGTCCTTGGTATAGATAGGGTGTGTTTCACAAAGATTATTTTCACACCTATCACCTAGGGATGGCATGATTCTTGATGAGTGGATCATGGTGCTCCCTCTTGGATGGAGGCGAATGATAACTTGGCCGAAGTTTGTGCTTCTCGTTGTGAGTGTGTTGATCATTGTAAGTCCATTGTTGGCACTTGGGTTGTAACACCTTCATGTGTTGGGTTTTTCATTCCATAGAGGTTCTAGTGATTGGTCGTCAAGACCATTGTGTTGGGATGGTGGATGTTGTCCCTTAGCTTGTAGGCATTGTCAGATTGTGTCGGGTGGGTAGTCGTTCTATCTTTTGATTTACGCATGTTTTACCGAGTTGCTCTTGTGCTAGTGCGTGGAGTCATAGTTTTATGTTGCTTGATATGCATGCTTGTGTTTGTCGCCAGGTTGTGTGGTTCAACTATTTGTCGTCGTTTCCTTCCTGCCTAAAACAAAAACAAAAAAATTCACTTTTTGCTTCGCTTGTTGTCGTAACGATTGGGGTCGTTACATATGGTATCAGAGGGGGTTCAACCCTCTGATTTTGGATCGCCAGTCTTTCCACTGCAGTAAACCCATGAATTTTAACCCTTGCATTATTTAAAAAAACCTTAACGTGTCCATGCGGTGATCACATTTAGAGGACGCCACAGAGGTTCACAGTGTGGTGCCGTGGAAGGAGGTGCAATGCCTCCAGAAGTTCCTGCACCCTCAGAGTCAAACCCCCAAGGGGAAGAACAAGTCCTCGGGATGGATTCGATTGTTTTAAGGGATGATAATGGTTTTACAATGCCCTTTCAAGGAATTTCAAAGGGCCTTGATCCATCATCTGTACTGAGATGAGGCCAAGGAGCATGTACCCCTGAGGGTCCACAACGCACCCTAGCCAGTACCGTTAGCATCCACTGAGAACTCGAGAAAGTTGATTTCTTGAGTCCACAAGTGTCATGGACAGCTATGTCGTCGAGGCAGGACTGTAGATCAAGGCGTGGTGCTTCACGCTTCACGATTACAACCTACAGTATGAAGGTCTACATGGTGGTCTTTCAACTGAAGGGGAGCGCTCTTCTATGGCAGAAGACGCTCCTACCACTTTTGAACATGGTCGTCAATGACATGTCATGGGAAATGTTCGAGGAACGATTATGAGAGGGGTACCTATCAAAGGAATTCATTGAGCGTCAGCTCAACAAGTTCAACACCTTGCAATAGGGCAACCACACGGTGTCCGAGTATGAGGTCCATCTTGGAGTTGCTTCAATATGATCCACACCAAATTACCAAGAAAAGTAAGGTCAACAAGTCTGAGTTGGGCCTTATTGTTAGAATTCAGCTTCTACTTCGGGTACCAGGAATACTAGACCAAAGAAAGTGTGTTGGATTATGGGGAGCCACTTTATCAGTGTTATTGCCTAGAGGAAAGGGTCGAAGCATCTGGATCAATCAGACCCACTACCATGGTAGTTTTGGGCAAGTCCCATTAGATTCTTGCACCGGTGAATAACCTGTCAGGCAGAGGACCAGTCGAATGTTCTCTAGACGTCAGGTATCGTCATTGAACAAACCCTTAGTATTTTGATAGATCCCAGTGCTACCGAGAGTTTCATTTCTGGTGCAACGCTAAAAAGGATTAAGGTAAAGGCAATCAAATAGGATGAGCTTATCTTTGCAGAGATGGCTTCAGGAGCCAAACAGAAGGTTGGAGGGAAGGTTACAGACTGTACCCTCAACCTGGGATATTTTTTCACCAAGACCAACCTATACATCACGATCTTAGGATCTTATGATGTCGTGATCGGTATGGACTAGTTGGAATCGCATGAGGTGATACTAAACTATAAGATGAAACAATTGAGATTGGTTGATGATGAGGGACAGAGACGTGTGATTGTAGGTCAGAACCAGGGAGTTTCCCTAAGGTTCATCTCTTCCCTGCAATTATGGAAGAGTATGTTCAAGGGATGTAATCTCTATGTGATCCTTGCGTTAAACGAGAAGGGAGTAGCGGAAGGTCTATAACACCTTCATGTGATGAGAGATTTTGCAGACGTCTTCCCAGAGGAGTTAATTCGGATGCCACCGGAGAGGGAATTGGAATTTACCATAGACCTAAAACTGGGGACTGAACCAATAGCGAGAACGCCTTATCGTATGTCAACCCTAGAGTTACAGGAGTTGAGAATGCAATTGAAGGAGTTGCTAGACCTGGGACTCATACGTCCAAGTGTGTCACCATGGGGTGTGTCTATTATTTTCATACAAAATAAGGATGGGTCGTGGAGACTCTGCATTGACTACCATCAATTGAATAAAGAAACGATCAAGAATCAATATCCATTGCCAAGGATTGATGATCTATTTGATCAAAGGAAGGGTGTGACATTGTTTTCAAAGATCGATTTGCGATCAGGGTATCACCAGCTATAGATCAAGGAGGAAGACGTCCCTAAGACCACCTTTAAGACGAGGTTTGGACATTACGAGTTTACTTTTTTACCATTTGGAATGACAAACTCCCCGGGGTTATTTATGAGTTTGATGAACGGGGTGTTCCGCGAGTACTTGTACAAGTTCGTCCAAGTATTCATTGATGATATTTGATTTACTCTCGGACGATGGAGGAGAATGACAAGCACTTGTGCTTGTTACTACAGTGTCTGTGAGAGCACAAATTGTATGGGAAATTGTCCAAATGCTTGTTTTATCAATCGAAGATTCACTACTTAGGGCATGTCATCTCTGGCAAAGGTATCACCGTGGATCCAACAAAGGTCAAGGCTATTATGGAATGGCTCGCGCCGATGAATGTCCCAGAAGTGTGTAGCTTCATGGGTTTAGCAGGATACTATTGACGATTCATCAAGGGATTTTCGAAGATAGCAAATCCGATCATAGAATTGCAGAATAAGAACAAGAAATTTGTTTGGACCGATAAATGCGTGGAAGCATTTCAGAGGCTCAAGGAGATATTGACAACGTAATTGGATAATCATGTGTGGTGTAAGCACACATACCATACAATGTAAAACTCCTCTCTATTGTGATGGGTCTTGATACATCATATGCATGTATCCCTTCCCATAATTCCTTCAATTCATCTACCAATGGTTGTGGGTAGACATCCATATTCTTCACATGTCATCTACCAAGGACTATAAGAGCCAACATAAGATGCATATACTTGACGGACAACCATGGGGCGATACTGTTATTGATAACTACTATAGGACAAATATAATAGTTGGTGGTCTGGGGGGGAATATGGGTTCATGCAATTCATTTCTATTATGAGTCGTAGACTTCGTACTTCATCCTTGAATTTTTTTGTCCATATTCTCTATATGCTTCATGGCTATTTAATCTCTTTGGATTTGCATAACTCCCAACTCACTTCTATGTGAGGTATTCCATCCCTGCAACACAGATAATTCTTTGCAATGAAAGAGACTTTGAATCATTGGGATTATAGGCATGTGCCTCAATATATTATGAGGAGGACCATGCAATTTACCATTTTTATTTGATTTATGGTACCTATTATGCCCACATTTTAGACATATCTCTTTGTATGGATATTCTCCTCTATATAGAATAAAATCATTCATACATGCATGATATGTTATATACTCAACACCCAACATTTTCAACAATTGCTTTTCCTCCTGACCAAAACATTATCACTAGGAAGAACCTTATCTTTCATTATCTTGAAGTTAGTGGGAAATAGAAATGTACAAGGTTATTTAATGTTTATAAAAGAAACCATTTCTAATGTTGATTGTGTGAAAATATTTATCAAAATTAATATAAGGCACTTGTTGGTCAATTACCTCAATATTTTCGAGAAACATGTGTTTGACATGCCAATTTTTTTTTCACATTGTATAGTAGCATTGTTGTCCCAAGATGGGTAGACTTTGAGCAGGCACCAGGTCTAAAGAGAGGGGTGGTGGAAGAAGATTTCAGGCTTTCAAAAATGGTATCACTAATATGAGCATCATGCTCTATCTCATGATTATGGAATGCATCTAAAAACATTGTCTCCATGGAAGTCGTATCCTGTAAGTAATCATCCATACCAACCTATTTTTTATTGTCTCCATTGCCAACTTTTGAAGAACTACTATTGTCGTAGTCATTCCGAATTGGTAAATCTGGACATAGTGGGAATTGAATAGGTGGTTGATTCAACCATTCTTGGTATGCTTCGTCTCTGAGTCGTGATCTCATTGCAGCCTTCTCTCGGGTTGAAATTGTTGCAGGGTGCAACAAAATATGGTAGGTAGGTAGCTCATCATCAGAAGAATCCTAATTTCAAAAATATTGAACATTAGTATATCGATGATATTAGTAAGAACAATGCGATAATTTGTTTTTTCAAATTACATTATACCAAATAATTATTACCATCGCAAACCTATGATTGTGACTGGAAGATGGAATGTCACAATTGGCAGGGTAAAGTGACTGTCCATTTTCATCTACCAAATGTGGTTGTCCTGATAAGACCTTCCAACGTTTTTGAACTGATACTAGAATATTTTCTACATCTGAACTTGATTCTGAATTAGGATCCTACAAATTTGGATATATTTTTAATCAGATTGACATGGATTAAAAATAATTCAATGAGATAATCAAAACATAAATAAAATAAGTTAAACTTACTAGAGATGGAAAGGGAGAACTCCACGATGGACTTTGAGCAATATGGAATGGGATGGAATTTGAAGAATTGACCATTTGATCATACAATAAGGTTTTATCCCTGCATTTCATCAAAATTAGCAATAAATTTTCTTGTACATATCTAAAATAAATTTCGAGGACCATACCACAATCTGAGTTTGAATATAGTTTTGAAACCATTTTTTTAAGAATAAGACAACATAAAACGTAAAATGTATACTAAAGTATTGTAAGTCATGTGAATTCTTCCTAAAATATAATTTGAGATGAATATACTATTTTATGTGAAAATGAAAGTTCAAATAACTTTAAAATCATCTTTGTGTGCTTATAAACCATAAACACACAAGTGCACATATTAATAATAAGCATCGGTGCGTTGAAAAATTAACCAGACCATGTCTCAAGATTTTGTTAATAAAAAACAAGTGTACGTTACCAATGCATCAATTAATATGGAAGCACCGATGCTTAATGTAATATGGCTGCACCCGTGCATCTTACATAAATGCACCGTTGTGCAGAAAAAGTTAAAAAAAAACATGATTTTTTTTAAACAATTGAAAAAAGAGCGAGAATCGAATTTCATAAAGTGATTGAAATACTAGAAAGTTATTCCTTATTTCATTATTTTGAAAAACTTTCTAGGAAAGAGACTTGCAAGAGAGACATACGGAGGAACACTGTGGAGGAGAAGAATACTTTGGAACAACAATATTATTCAGAATATGAGAATTTCGAGGGTATGGTGATTCACTCTAAACCCTTTCCATAAAAAAAAATTAATATTAAGTACGGATTCAATGTTTTCATTATTTTGCCAAAATTTATAGGAGACAGATTTAGAAAAGAGACATATCGGGGAGTACTGTGGAGAATAAGAAAACTTTGTAATAGCAAAAATATTCAGAAAATCAAGATTTGAAGCGTATGGTGATTCACTCAAAACCCTACATAGTAAAAATTTTAATTTTACTCTTGATTTTGATAATATTTTTTTTTACAAATTGTATGCCTATTTGGATTTTAATTAAAATTGAGAAATAAAAAAGAATAAAAATTCATACTCACCTTAAACCCTTGTTTTTTTTGCTTACTTGAATGAAAAATTTCACCATAGGGTTTAACTCCCTCTATCACTTCGGAATTAGGTTTTTTCATTTTAGGTATTTTAGATCTAATGGTTTTGTTTTCCTATATATAAGTGTTTGGCATGTGATGTAAAGGGACCACATATTGCATCAGATCCCAAACATAGTCGTCCCTCTAAATTTTATTTTTTTTATTTTTTAAGCGATTTGCAATTTGACGTTTTT
>ML781410.1:837993-864354 GCA_009831015.1 Picea engelmannii
ACAAATTGGAGTTGCCTGCATCTTCACGAGTACACCCAGTTTTCCATGTTTCATGCTTAAAGAAGGTTATAGGCGACAAGATCCCAGTTCAAACTATATTGCCAGAACTTGACGAGGAAGGAAAAATCATATTAGAGCCTGAATCCATCACTGACACAAGAATTCGCCAGCTGAGGAATAGATCCATTTCAGAGTATCTCATTAAATGGAGGAAACTACCAACTAAAGATTCCACTTGGGAAGATGAGTCTTTTATATAGAAACATCCAGAGTTACTCAAGCGTTGCGGACAACACTTGTCTCAAGGGGAGGGGCATGTTAAGCCCTAATATTGGCTCATTACCCCTTAATCGGGGCATATTACATTAGTAATGTTATTTTATTTATGTCGGCTTTATTCCATTAGTTGTAATTATACCTCCCAGTCTCCTATATATATCAAGGAGACTTTTTCATTTGGAATCATCTTGTACTTGAACATTTATGTGGGGTAAAAGGAGGTTGCCCCCTCGAAGAGGCTTATTATCTGAAATTATCTATTTTTCAAGGCATTGAGTACTTATTCTGAGGTTTTTCTATGCTATATTGATATTTGGTTCTTAACAATTAGGGCCACAGAGGAGGGAAACACCCCTTCAATTGTCACTATGATCTGTGGTGATTTTTCATTTGTTAATTCATTGTGGAAAACAAAATTATAAGAATTTTGTTTCTTTGTCCAGTCACTAGAGAGACAAATCACAAGCAAGTGAAAAACGACTCGAGGTCTTGCTTCAAGTAGGAGGAGAAATATTGTCTTTTAGGATGCACCTCATAGTTGCAAGGTTGGTAGTGGTCAATGAGTGATCGATGAGTTCAATATTGTATCTAGGGAACTATATGTCATTCTTTCGTGTTTGGGCACTTGCTATCATTTTGTATATATGTTTGATTTTGTAAAAAATGTACAATTGAGAGAACTTTGAATATATGATGATGATTATGATTTACCTCTATGATGATGATGATGATGCTTTTGTTTGTTTCACATAAAAATATTTAATTATTATTTTTGGGATTAAAATCTCTATTCATCTTGGTAAAATATTATAACTTATGACAAGATCATGTGAAATACTCACACCAAAGCTACTCAATTGCTCAAAATTGTCACAGCAAGTCATTTCCTACCGAAGTCCAAGCACTTTCTTAGTTAAGATAGTGCAATGAAAGTTTCATGATATATTTAATAGTTCCATGGAGTCTACTTCCTCAATAAAGAAATATGACATAATGGGGACCAACAATTCTCATCTTTAACAAAATGGGGACCATGCTCATTAATGGTAATGATTTTTGGTCCATTCTATACATGTTTCTAGTTTTATTGCACCATAATAGTGTTGTGTGTAAACATCAATGCTTGTTGCATTGTCCTTATGCACAAGTGCACCATTGATCCGTGATAATGAACTAATATTCTATAAAAATGCCATGAGAGACACTACAAAACATTGGTAATATAATACTTTACAAACCAACAATGTGCCTTGATTGATTTGTAAGGTCTAATGATTTCCTTCTCGAATTGAGAATCCATTAATGTTGGCATGATCACATGAACTTCCTCCAATCATGTGATTGAATGAATTATATAAATATGTATGTCCATGGATTTTTCTTTTTCTTGAAAGTAATTGAATATAATCCCATGAAATAAAGCCATATTTGTTTCATATCAACACTAACTCACCATGAATCGCACTTATTAAAACTAATGAACAATTTTCCATGTAATGGAAAAAATATCCTTCAACATTATATCTTGAAGACAAAACCTACCTTGAATGTGAGAAATTGAACATTTTAAAAGGACATTAATGACAAAAAAGTGCACAATGTGCATAAAATATTTGGTTTCAATCGTCCAATTGCACTTTAGTTTTCCCTAAATGATGAAATGAAAGTTTTATCTCAAATTACATCCATGAATGTTTTAAAAGAGGTGAAAAATCACTCTTGAAAAGAGTGTTTAGAGTACTCCATGTGCTTAGACAAAAGAGTTGAAAATTCAAATTACATAGAAAAAGAAGAAAAAACACTTTTTCCAACAATCCCCAAGCGCATGAAAATGTAGGAGTGAAAGATGAAAAACTTTATATGTAGGGGAAATTTCAATTTTTTATTTAAATTCCATTGTCCAATCCCTCATCAAACTCAAATCTAGTTTTCAAAAGTAGTTTTTACACATGTAACAAATTTTATGGCCTGGTTTACTCTTGCTTCTATATTGGTTTACTTATGACTTTGAAGTCTCATGGCAACTTGTAAGTAAAACAATAAATGAAGAATGAAAACCTTGTCTCTTATCTTCTATGGATTTGATGGCACAAAAAGAAAATAAAATTAGTAATATATGTGCATAAAATATGATTTAAAATAACACTGAATAGTCATAAATTTCTACCATGCAATATAAAAGGATTATGAATAGTACACAACTCAATCGAGTTCATGGAGGTACATGGATATGGATTTTCCTTGATTATTGGGATGGAGAGTGTTATGGCCTCACTGAATTGATAAAGAGGATATGTTTTGGCCTCATGGCTTACTTGAGTGAGGGAATGCATTGTCGAAGTGCACAATGGAAATCTTTGGGATATCTCTTCACTTCGTTTTTAAAATAAATTGATTTAAAATAAAAAAAATTAAACCTCATCTATCTCATATTTTCTTCTATGGTTAATCTTATTTGGTTTTGAAGCAATTTTTTATCTTAGAAAAAGATAAGTAATATTAGAGGAATAGAGAAGGATGTTGGGCATGCAAAAACTAAACCATATAAGTCCATGATCAAATATCTCATATTTTCCTCCGATGGTTATTCCTCTGAATGGTTATCTTATTTGGTTTTGAAGCAATTTTTTATCTTAGAAAAAAATAAATAATATTAGAGGAGTAAAGAAGGATGTTGGGCATGTAAAAACTAAACCATATAAGTCCATAATCAAATATAATGCATACCACAATGGCACTAACCCTGAGATGACATTAAGAATTGAAAACAAAGAAAAAAACCAAGTGCTTTGTGTCCATCAAAATAATAATTCATCAATTATCAATATTATAAACTAATCATATCCCTGATAACATAAAACAAATGTTCACAACAAGCCCGAGAAAAATTATAATTTTAATTAAAGGAGGCCTTCACAAAAAAACGGTATTTATTTTTATAACAAGAGGTATAACTCATGACCAACTCTTATGATAGTACCCCTTCCATATACTTTCATTATGCACACGTGGAAGCACTTATATGATTTAATCAAGTTTAGGAATTCATTATTTAAGCACAAAATTGTGGGTAAGTTCCCTCACATGGTTGAGTGTAACTATAGTTTAAGTTGTTTGTACAATGATGTCTCTCGTAATGAGGTTGAAAATGTGCCTAAACCAAGTTAATTAAAGCATGAAATTTAAACTTGAAAAATACATTGGAAGGCACAGAATGAAGAGGAATCCATCTTATCATGCATCTGAGTATGAAACTCACATGAATGTAAGAATATGTGAAACCCTTGATTTAACGATACTGACATGTTACCAATCAAGCATCATACAAAAATGAAAAAAAAGAGAGACAATAATGTCCATTGTTGAAGATCATCTAAATTTTAAAAGGGGCTCTTGATGTTTTTAAAAGTAGGGTTAGTTGAAGCCTCAAAAGATTACTAGGGACGAAATTCTTGTAATTTTCTTGCACCTTGTATCCTAAACTTACAATATATATTAACTATTACTTTCTTATTTGAGTAAAATTAGACTAATAATTTTTTTTTATCATACTAAAGGATTATGATTTGGCATGATTTTGAAGGACAAAGAAATTATCTTACACCCTCTTCATACATGATGCATACCTTATCTTGCTTCAACATTGAAATAAAATCCATGTAATTGTTCTATTTCTCCTCCAAACTTTCCATTAAGGGAATTTTTCTTTTAGATGATGGTGGGATATTGTTTTCTTTATAGTATTCCCAAAGTGGCATATGAACATGGACAATCTTGTAATATCAATTATTTAGTGTTTGAAGTTTAAAGTGATATGAAAAGTTTGAAGGACATATTTTGAATTTGATCCGATAGAAAAAAATCCAAACCAAGAAGCATAATTGAGTTTTTTAATCTCCCACAAGTGTGTTTCATCAAGTACCATATGACAATGCTACCCATAATCATCTGAGCCAATCTTTTTCAAAATTGACCCCTAGTGCAAAACTTGCATTGCCCCTTACTTCGCAAAACACTAGTTATGGATATATTCAAACAAGAAATTTCTCAGGGAAAACAATCATAGGGGAGGGGTGAACCTGGTTGTAATCAATTGTCAGGATTCCAACACAACCAATAGTTCAACTGTTTGAGCCTTGATTAGATTTTTATGGCAAGCTTCAACTTCCCTCTTAAAGCCATCAGGGAAAAATTGTGAATTTGGTTCAGGGGGAAAAATTCAAACCAATCAACATAATTGAGTTTCATAATATCCTTCAAGTGTTTTTGGGTAAGGCACATGTGACCATGCTAGCCACAATCACTCGAGAGAATATTTTTCAAAACCGACCCGTAGCACGAAAATTGCATTGTCCCTTACTTAGAAAATCTCTAGTTATAGATATTATGAAGAAAATAATTTATTTGGAAATGGAATCATGGGAGATGGGTTCCTATAGATGTAATCCATGTCAAGAGTCAAACACAACCATCAGTTAATCTATCATATGATCAATTAGAATTTTATGACAAGTTTAATTGTCCTCCTAAATCGATTCAGTGACGCATTAGAAATTTGGTCTGGGGGAAAAAAAATGCAACCAAGAATAATAATTTATTTTTTTAATATCCCACAAGTGTGTTTGTTCAAATCCCACGTGACCACACTACCCAAA
This sequence comes from Picea engelmannii, assembly GCA_009831015.1. NCBI lineage: Eukaryota > Viridiplantae > Streptophyta > Pinopsida > Pinales > Pinaceae > Picea > Picea engelmannii. The sequence continues at coordinate 842,928 of ML781410.1, forward strand.
ATTACATGAGATAGTGTTTTTCAAAATCTATCACTAGTGTAAAAATTGTGTTGTCCCTTACTCCACAAAACCCTAGTTCCAACGATTGTCTAAGAAAACATTTTTTGGGAAACGTAATCATAAAATAGAGGTTCTTATAGTTTTGAATAGTGTTCATAGTACAAGATAATTGATAGTTCGTCCATCTAAGGCCCGGTTAGATCTTTATGGAGAGTTGCAACTTGCCTCGTAAATCAATTCAGGGACAGATTTGAAATTTGGTTTGGGGGAATAAAGTCCAAAATAAGTAGTATAATTTAGTTTCATAATATATTACAATATTTTTTGGCCAAGGTTAATTTGATCATGTTCCCCAAAATATGTCTAGCTAGTGTTTTTCAAAATCAACCCCTAGTGCAAAAATTGTATTCTCCCTTACTAAGAAAAACCCTAGTTATGGATATCGTCTAAGAAAGCATTTTCTAGGAAAAATAATCATAGGGGAGGGGTTCCCCTAGATGTAATACGATTTTAGTAGGTCAACACAACTTACGATTAGTCCATCTTAGGCCTAGTTAGATTTTTATTGTGATTTACAACTTGCTTCCTAAATCTATTTAGGGACACATTGGGAATTTCATCCAAGGATGTAAATTCAGAACCAAGAAACATAATTGATTTTTTTATGCTCCCACAAGTGTTTTTTTCCAAGGTCCACGTGAAAACACAACCCTTAATTTCTCGAGATAATGTTTTTTAAAATCAAGACTTAGTGCATAAATTACATTGTATCTTACTGAGCAAAACCCTAGTTCGAGAGATCCTCGAACAGAGCATTTTATGAGAAATGGAATCACATGAAATGGGTTCCCATAGCTATAACATGATGTCATTATTCCTCCTAAATTCATTCAGGGACACAATGGGAATTTGTTTAGGGGGAATAAAATCCAAAACAAGCAACATGATTGAGTTTCATAAGATCCCACAAGTGAGTTTGTCCAAGGCCAACATGACCACGCTACCCATAATCACCTAATCCGGTGTTTTCCAAAATCATAACCTAGTGAAAAAATTGTATTTTCCCTTACTGATAAAAAACCCTAGTTTTGAAGATCCTTGAACACAAAATTTTCTGGGTAACAAAATCATAGGGTATTAGTGCCCCTACTATAATGTAGTGTTAAGAATCCAACATAACCAATGGTTTTTCCATTGGATCGTTGGTTATATTTTGATGGCGAGTTACAACTCACCTCCTAAACCCATTCAAAGACACATTGAGGATTTGGTCAAGGGGAAAAAAATAAAAAATGGTCAACATAATTGAGTTCTATAATTTCTCGCAATTGTGCTTTTCTAAAGTCCAAATGATTGTTCTTCCCACAATAGTTTGAGCCATTGTTTTTAAACAAAATTATGGGAAATGGAATCATATGCAAGGGATGCACCTAGTTGTAATATCATGTTATGATTTCATCAAAACTGAAGGTTCATACATCTGTGTCCTGGTTTCCATTTTATGGGGAGTAGCATATAGTGTCCTAAATCCATTCATGGATACATTGAGAAATTGTTCCAAGGGTATTAAAACCAAACCAAGTAGAATAATTAAGTTTCATAATCTCTCAAAAGTGTGTTTCGGCAAGGCCATGTGACCATGCTACCCAAAATCACTTGAGATAGTGTTTTTCAAACTTAACCCCTAGTGCAAAAATTGCATTGTCTCTTATTGAGAAAAACCCTAATTCTAAAGATCCTTGAACAAATCATTTTCTGGGTAGTGAAATCATAGGGGAGAGGTACCACTAGATGTAATATAATGTCAAGAGTCCAACACGATCGATGATTCATCCATCTGAGCCTCGGTTAGATTTTTATGGTGAGTTCCAACTTATCTCTTAAATCTATTCAGTGACACATAGAGAATTTGTTACAGGGGAAAACATACAAATCGATGAGAATAATTGAGTTACTAATCTCTCACAAGTTTGTTTATCCAAGGCCCACATGACCATTCTACCCAAAATCTCCCAATCCAATGTGTTTCAAAATCAACCCCTAGTGCAAAAAATTGCATTGTCTCTCACAAAACCCTAGTTCCAAAGATCATCCAAGAAAACATTTTCCAGGAAATGAGATCTTAGAGGATGGATTATCCTAGTTGTAATATACTATTAGGAGTCCAACACAATTGATGGTTCATCCCTCTAAGGTCCAATTAGAGTTTTATGGCGAGTTGCAACTCATCTCCTAAAGTGATTCAAAGACACATTGTAAATTTGATTTGAGGGAATAAAATCCAAACCAAGTATAATAATTGAGTTCCATAAGGTCCCACAACTTTTTTTTTCCAAGGCCCATGTGATGATGCTACCCAAAATAGCTCGAGCCAATGTTTTTCAAAATCAACCCCTAGTGTAGAAATTGCATTGTTCCTCTCTAAGCAAAATCCTAGCTCTAGAGGTCATCCAAGAAACATTTTTTTTTTCTGAAAATGGAATCATAGGTGAAGGGTGAACCTATCTCTAATATGGTGTTCATATTCCAAATCTAATAATGGTTCATCCATTTGAGGCTCAGTTAGTGTTTTATGGTGATTTGCAACTCGCCTCGTAAATTCATTCAAGGAAACATTAAGAATTTTGTACATGGGGCTAAATTCTTAACTAATAATGATAATTGAGTTCCATAATATCCAGAAAGTGTGCATGGCTAGGGCCCATGTGACCATGCTACCCATAATCTCTCGAGCCAGTCTTTTTCAAAATTTACCCCTAGTGCAAAAATTGCATTGTCCCATACTAAGAAAAACCATAGTTTTGGATATCATCCAAGAAATCATTTTCTCAGCAACACAATTATAGGGGAGGGGTTCCCCTAGATATAGTCCTATGTTAGGATTCCTTATTTTTTCCATTCTAGGTTTGGTTAGAGTTTTATGCCAAGTTGCAATTCTCTTCCTAAAGACATTTAGGGACACATTGGGAATTTGGTCAAGGGGCATAAAATCCAAACCGAGTAGCATAATTGAGTTTCAAAATATTTTATAAATATATTTGTCCAAGGCCCTTGTGACTATGCTACACACAATTTCCCGAGCTAGTGTGTTTGAAAATCGACCCCTAGTACAAATATTACATTGTCATTTATTAAGAAAAACCCTATTTCTAGAGATTGTCCAAGAAATCATTTTATAAGAAATGATATCATAGGAGATGGGTGCCCCTAGTTATTATCTGATTCAGCTAGAAGTCTATAAAAATTGATGGCTCCTCAATTGGAGGCCCAATTAGAGTTTTATATTGAGTTGCAACTCACCTCCTAAATCCATTCAGGGACATATTGGGAATTTAGTTTGAGGGCATAGAATCCAAATTCATGTTATTAATACAACATAATTAAGACACATATGTGACATCTAGGATGAAAAAATAACATAATTAGGATGCTATGAAAATGGTATTAAGAAACTAAGGATACGTTAATACCCTAGTAATATGTGATTTTGAAATATGACTGCTAGAACATTCAAGTGACAATAAATGTAATACTAGGATGCAAATGACATGCTACAAAGACACTAATGTGGATGATAGAATCCTTATGAGGATGATTAAATGATGGAACATTGATGAAAAGGATGCATAACACATCAAAAACACATGTAATTTCAAGATTGAATATGCAAAATATTCCAAAAGAGATAAAAGAGCAACTGAAGCACTAAGAGAAAATCTTTGTATGTATGTATGAATTTCAATGAACATTTGTGTACTTGCAAAATATGAATTTTACTTTGCATAGAGCTAGTCAACACTTTGGAAAGTAACTTATGGTTATGGTCAATGCCCAAAATATATGCCAATGCTATATGCCATGCCTCGTGATGGGTATAATATGGAGTTATTGTGTGGTCAAGGTATATGTTCTCTAAGATCTTGTCTTGGAATCTATCGAAAACATAATGTCAAATAATTAGGTGGTTTGTTTACCTTATGTGTGATTTGTATCCTGACACAATTGTTGTTTGAAAAATTAGGTTGGACTGTTATCATAATTATTGTACATTCTTAAAAGAAACCATAAAAATTTTACACCATTATAGAATGGATTTGGTGAGAAACATTGTTTCCAAATAGGTGTTGTATTTAGAATCAACACATGTGTAGAAGAAGCACATGGACTTTATAACAATTTGGGAGTTAGGGTGATGATGAGAGGCAGATAATTCCCTTTCTCACATCTTATGCATTTATAGGTTGAGTTCAATGCACACATGACCTAATTGTATAAGAATACTAAAAACATTGAAGAAAATTGTTGTTAATCATAAAAAAACAAGAAAATACTTAAATATTTTCTACTCTTCTCCATTTTCATTTTCTCTCATTGTCTTCAATGCTATCATTCTTGAAGAAATTTTTGGGAATGATAGGGTAAGGTTTAGAAGTCAACATAAGCTAGATACTGGGAGAAATACTAGAGGAGCAAAGAAGCACTTGATATTGATAATTTTTTGTGGAATTTGGAAACCCTATTATGGTCAACATGTTTTAATGAAAACATAACATTGTTATTCCATTCTAGAAGGGATTTGGTGAGGGGCATCGTTGCCAAATAGTTTTTTTATTTAGAATAAGGACATGGAATTTATAAACATATGGGCATTGGGGTGATGGTGAGAGGGAAATAATTTCCTTTCTCACAACCTAGGAATTTATAGGATCACTAGAATGCACACATCACCTAATTATATAAGACTACTAAAAACATTCAACAAAAATTCCATTAACCATAATAAAACATGGGAATTCTTCATTACTTTGTACTATTCCTCATTTGCACTTGATCTTGATACGATTTTGTAGAATTTGGAAACCATAGTATAATTGTAGTGCTTGATGTGGAGAATATAGAAGGAGATTATATTTTACATTTTATGATTCTAGTGAAGGTGAAATATGGCGATTGTGGGATTCAAAAAATTGAAGTATGAAAACTAAATGCAATTCCATTTCCCATATTGAAAAGAATTGACATTGCTCATAACACATGAAATCAAGTGGGGATTCAAAGAGACAAGGTGTCTAATATTCTTGGGGAATATTTCATTGACTGAGCATTCCTACACAAGGGTATTATGAAATTCACAAAAGTATAGATATATGTTTCATGATAATAACCATACTCAATGTAGTAGTGACAACAACACGTGTTACACATTATGTTTATTCAAACATACCAAGGATTTCATTTCTCAAAATATATTTGGCCCGAGTTAAGTGAACTATGTCCATTCCTGAATCTCTCATACAATTATATCTATGTCATGTCAACAAAGTGTTTAACATGGGATTCATAGTCCCTAGAACCCCTTCTCAATTTTAGTACATATTTTTGGTTGCAACAAGGCCTAATGTTCTCATGCCATAAATTTTGTACTAGTCTCTCTGACATGCTCCAATTAAATTCATGTCAGAGAGAGGTAGCCTTCCAGTGAAGGACCAAAAATCTATTTAGCCGCCTAATTTGAGGCTATATCATCTATTATAATACCTTATAGGATTTTGGGAAACCCAACATACATCCACGCCAATTCAAAGGAAGTTGCACTCCCTCAACTAGATGGATTCTTGGAAGGCTCACTCTCTAAGCTTATTGGAGGACAAGAACAGTTGAACATAAGTCACAAGGAAGTAGTTGATTATATATAACTAGCTAGCTATTAGAATTTAGAAGTTAGTTGTAGCTTGACCCATTCAATCCATCATGTAATAAAAGGAATCTATATAAGTCTTCCTCTTATTCTAAATAAAGTGATGGTCATTTTTCTTTTAGTTTAGTTATAGTATTCATGTTTTGGTATTCTAGTTAAATTGTTGTGTATTATTCTTCTAGATCAATTGGTATCAAAGCTTCGATCTAATATACTTATTATCTTGTGACTTTCTGACAGAGAAATTTATTTTTATGGGTCTCTAGTGTCTTCACTCATCCCATATTCAGATTTGGAGGTGCACCAAGGGTGGCTCCACCCTCCATATCTCTGGCAGTGTTCTAGGGTTTTCCCCAAACCTCCAATTCTCAGTCCTTCATGGTTATTTGTAGCTTCAGAGGTGCACTTGGGGTTGAGATCACCCTCCATCTCTTCCAACACAGTTTGTTATGGTTTCTCTCATCCTCTTATTCTCAATGTTTTAGTTGTGGGGATATTCCAATCGTCCCTACTTCTCCAATTCATGCAAGGGTGAGGCAGGGTTTCCCCTTCCCTCCCACCTCTTCCAATGTTATTTCTCAGTGTGATATTAGCTATGGTTTTCTAGAATCCCTCCCTTTTGGGATCTTGGTGTTGTGCTAAGGGTTTTGGATCTGGCATCTTCCCATCGAGATCTATCTCCAAATACAAATCTCAGTTTCTTCAGTATATGAAGATCATGCCTCCTCATAATGATTCCTCCCCTAAATATTTTACATCTAGGAAATATTTTCACATTAACGACCTTGCTCCTACTCCAAATGAACTCATGTGTCTCCACTAGAGATCCCCAATGCCAATATAGTTGAATATGCATTTCCAACTGCCTAAGTTTTCAGGGAATATGAATGGTGAGGCCATTGATTCTTAGGTCCACAGTCTAGCCACTTATTTCAATACCTACCCAGGATTGACAAAAGAAGAGAAACTATAAATCATAAGGTTTCAATTGGAATGGATTGGTCAAGCTTGGTGGGATACCCAACAAATACCTCCTTTCGCGTAGTGGAATTTTATGATCCTTCTGTGGACACCCCTACTCCTATTGGTTCTTGGGATACATTTTGTTAAGTTCTCTAGAATCACTTCTATCCCCCGAGGTACCATCAAAATCTCCTAGCTCATTTGTTGCAACTCCACCAACTCTCAGGTGATTCATCCCAAAGATACATTGAGGTGTTTAATAAGGTTTGCATTCAACTATAGATTTGAGATATAAAAGAGGTGCTCATTGTTAAATTTAACTCTCCTCTTTTATTATTTATATGTAGAGAAGTTGATTTATTTGAAATAGGTTCCTTAGATACGAACTTTATTCATGTCTTGGCTATGGAACAAAATATCAATCCTCACCTTTGATATCCTTTATTCAAAGTTGGTCCTTCCTCGTATCCTTATTCTCCTACCTCTCCCACCTCACCCAAAACTATATAATGATGTTATTATCACAAATCTCATTTTCACTCCTCAATTGAATGTCGTGTTCTTCGTAATCATAATCATGTCAAGACTTTATTCACTAATGCTCATGCATCCTCCTCAAGCACAAAGTCCCCCCCCCCCAAGTTGATCACCTTACAAAATCATACAGAATCAGACCCCTCTCTACTGCTCATGGCCACTAATTCCAACAATTATTCACCAATGCTTTTGTTTACTCACAATTTTCAAATCAAGCAATCCCTAGCCATGCTCATTGTCAACAATGGTAGAAAAAATAATTTTGTTTATTAGGATTTGGTGTAGTGATTGGTTCTTCCTACTACCCCTCACCTGACACCCTACCAATTGGGTCGGGTTCATATGAATGGTCACCATGTGATGGTGACCCAACTTTGTGCCCTTACTTTTTCCATCGTCCATTTCCACAATATTGTTCTTTGCAATGTGTCTCCTTTGGATTACATAGATGTGCTTCTAGGTATTCCCTATCAGGAAATATACCATGCTATATACCATTCTCACAATCATCAGTATCAAATTTGGAAATATGGGAATACATATGTCCTCACCTCATCGTCTCTGAAATCCACTGCCTTACTTTTTTGCCAAATTGTTGTTCGTCAAATAAGTCTCAACAAGTCAATTTCCCTATGTTTGGTGAACCCCCTTAAACCAGAAAACCTCTCTCATGCCCTTCCTTCATATATGGAAACTTTAATCACATCCTTTGAATATGTCTTTGCTCCTGGCAACAAACTACCCCCGTTCGTTATATTGAACATTCCATTGACCTTATTCCTGGAGCCACGTTTCTCAATGCCCCTTCTTATCACCTTGCTTCTTGTGAGGTGAACAAAGTGGAATTCCAGCTCCAACAAATTCTTAATATAAGCCTCATCCAAATAAGTTATTCACCTTGTGCCTCTCCTATCTTCATAATTCCCAAGAAGGAGTCTGAGGAATGGTATTTAGTCATGGACTATTGGGCTCTCAACAAGGCCATGATAAAGAATCCTTACCCTCTACTATGCATTGATTATTTATTGGATCATTAGAAGGGTGCATGCTTCTTTACCAAAATAGATCTTATAGCAGGATATCATCAAGTTTACATGAATGCAATAGATACATGGAAGACATATTTCAAAACCAAATATGGGATTTATGAATGGATGGTGATTCCATTTGGTATTACTAACGTCCCTTCCACTTCCATGAGGCTAATCAATGATATTTTTAAAGAACATCTTGGAAAAATTATGGTGATGTATTTGGAAGATATCTTGGTCTTTAGCAACACCTGCGAGGATCAATTTCTCCATTTGTGCATTGTGCTAGACATATTTCCCACTCACAAACTACAGGTGAAACATCATAAATCTTCTTTTGGGTAAACTTCAATTCAATATTTGGGATTTTTTATCACTGTTGAGGGTTTTATCCTAGATCCCACTAAAGTCCAATATATTTCATAGTGGCAAACACCTCACTTATCTATGGAACTCAATAGATTTATGGGTGAAATTAATTTTTTTCGACAATTCATTGCTACATTCTCTTAGTTAGCACACCCTCTTCATCAGGTTTGTAACCAGAATCAATTTGTGTGGTCTTCCTTGGCACAAAAAAAATCCAGTCTCTCAAAAATTCCCTTCGTTCTACTCTTATAATTCACTTACCTGGTCTTCAGTCTCCCTTTGAGATTGAGATAAACACCTCTAGGTACGTTATTGGCATGGTTCTTAAACAAGGAGGAAACCCTATTGCATAACATTATGAGACATTGTATGATGAAAAACACAATTATATCACTTATGAAAAAGATTTCTATAGTCTGGTACAATCATTGAAACAATGGCATCATTACGTCTGAGGAAACGAAATAATCCTCCGGATAGATCATTATCCATTGATTTTCATCAATTTTTAGACTAATATATAGGAGAAATGTCATTTAAAGTGGGCCACTTACATTCAACAGTTTCATTTGGTGATTAAATACAAGAAGAGAACGCCCAATTGGATGGATGATCTCTTGAGCTAGCACCCTATGCAGGTACTTCAAATCATGGCTATGTGTTGTGCTTTCTATGAAGCTTAGAAGCCTCTCCATGATTCTAATCCCTTCTTTGCAGAGATATGGGTTGTTTTTCAACTTCCCAGTGAGGTTAATCAAATTCCATTTATGGATTATATACTTAGATATGGATGGCTATATAAACTCAACCAGTTATGTGTCTCATGTTTTGAAGATCATATGGCTTTGATTAAAGAGGTTTATGCTTCCTCCTATGGTGGCCTTTTTGGGTCTTTGAAAATAGTTAAGCACTTGCAACAATATTTCGTTTGGAATTCTATGACTCAACAAGTGGAGCATTTCATTAACGCCTGTGCCTTGTGTAGTTAGCATACACCTGCCAATCACAAATTTTGTTTGTATCAACCGCTTCCTCTGCCTTCCTTCCCTTCAGACTCTATTTCCATGGATTTCCTTAGTGGTTTACCTATTTCCTTACACAAACGAGATTTTATCTGGATTATTTTTTTCTTCTTTTCCAATATGGATATATTTATCCCTTGCAATAAGATCACTTCTACTTCCTACACCACGGACTTGTTCTTTCATAATGTTTGGACACACTTTGGACTTCCTACAAGCAACATATTTGATCATGATGCTCGCTTTATCATCACCTTCTGGAAAACATTGTGGTATTTACTAGGTTGTCAACTCAAATATTTTATTTCCTTCCATCCCCAAACTGATGGTCAAACTAAGGTAGTTAACCATAGCCTTGTACATGCTCTTTGCATCCAATTTTTCAAAAATAAAATAGTGGGATACAACCCTTCATGTCATTCAAAATAGTTATAATCATTTTTCACATATTTTTAATGGGATCTCTCATTTTTTAGGCCTTCTCTGGATATCAACATTTAACCCCTTATGAACTTCCTCTCACCTTGTAGCCTCTTGACACTACAAGCCAATGGAAATAACACACATCTTCCATTTCATTTTTGCAGACTCAATCATGAAAACATGCCAAAGTATCTAAAGCTCTAAAGGCATCCCACGATGATGCTCATCATTCCCCTATGGTTTTTAATCCTCGTGATGAAGTATGTTTTACCTGGAACGATAACATTTTAAACCCCAACATCATCACAAATTAAATCCTCTTAGTTATGTCCATTATATTGTTCTCCAATGGATTGGGGATAATCCTTATCACCTTGAATTCCAACCCCAACTAGTAATTTATGATGTGGTGAATGTGAACAATATGAAACACTATGAACCCCCATTGTTAGAACATAGTGTAACCATCTCTCATTACATTGAGTGAACCCCCGATTTTCAGCCTCCCTTGCTGAAACACACCTTACTTGACACTCATCATACCACCACCTGTAATCAATAGCATACCTATTACATTTCTGAGTGCATAGGCCAAAATCTTGCCCAGCCTAAATAGTTTTCGGAAGCTTTCATGCACAAGCATTTTCCTCATTTACTGACGAAAGTGGGGACACTTCCAGGCTTAAACAAGGAGGAATTGGGAAATGCAACATAAATCCACGTGAATACCAAGGAAGGTTCACTCCCTCAACCATCTGGAGTGTTGGAAGGCTTGGTCTCTTAGCTTATTGGAGGAAAAGAACAATTGGGCACAAGATCCAAGGAAGTAGTTGATAAGATATAACTAACTAGTTGTTAGAAGCCAGTTTTAGCTTGACCCATTAAAGAATCATGTAATAAAAAGCATATATATAAGACTTCCTCCTATTATAAATAAATTGATGGACATGTTTCTCTTAGTTTTGTTATAGTATTAATTTTTTCATGTTCTAGTTAAATTCCTTAGTATTGTGCTTGTAGATCAGGTTTTGATATTTCATTCCATGAGATGAGAGGTTTGTTTGAGAAAGTGATGTTTTCTTGTGATATTGTGAATAAATTATTCTTAAAATACACGTTGGGATGAATTACAGTCTTTAGAATGATTTTTCTTACTAATATTTTGAAAAGCATCTCCAATTTTTCTAACAACATGATATTGTTTTTCTGAAAGTTTAACTATTTTAATGCCTAAAATTCTCCTAACAATAGTCAAACTCGTATATTTTAACAACAACAAAAATTTGACATTTTGATGCATCGTATTTTGGTTGAAAATATTATTAATAACTTTATATGAATGATAATGAATAATTCAGTTAGGTAACTTACCTTCAAGTGATTCTAGACCACTTTCATCCACCTAAATGAATTTCGAAATTTTCCACCAAACACTTCTTAGTATAGATAGGGGAAATGGACTTGTACTTTGGAACTCTTGACCTCTCTATTGTGGAGTTAAAAATGTAGTATTTATCTCTCCTTCATTAACTTGTGGACCAATTATGGGAGGAGAGTGGAATTTCCCATGACTAGTTTCTAGAACATTTGAATATCCAAGAAGAGGTTACACCACAAGAACTTCTTAACTAGAAGGTTGTGCACCAATTTCCTCTATAATTTCATCCATAGTATAATTATCTCCAATTAAATCCATCATCATATAGCCATCCACAATAACTTATCTTGATAAAATAGTCATTAGATGTTCACTATAGGTATGAACTAGATTGACATATACTAAAATCCTACACTTTTCTTGTGTTAATGGAGGACAAACAATAGTGACACCTGTTTTGCTAGAATTTGGATTGTCCTCTGTTGAAAGCATGATTTTGTTCATACCTAACCTTCACTTTTCTCTTTTTTCAATCAACTTTTTAATGCGTGTTGGCACGTAGTTGTAAGACTAAAGGTTCAAGTAACTTTGACCAACAAACCCTACAGACACCAGGGATTTTGACATCACCTGTAAGCAGGTGAAGTATCACCTCGGGTATGTTTATGGGGACTGCAAGAACCAAGATTCTATAGCTATGAGGGAATGCAAGGAAATCAACTGATTCATGACTATGAGACTGCTTTGTGCGCTAGATTCATTAACTAATTTACTCTAATCAATTCATATATGAAATTATATCAAGATTCATCTTATACAATGGTTGTTCTTCCATTCATGGTTACTGTGCAGTATTATAATGTCAAAAAAAGTAAATTTAAGAATGCACACATACTACAGACATGATTTAACATCTAAATACACAATCAACACAAAGTTAACACTCAGATTCAATGTGGTTCACCCAACTTTAGGATACGTCCACAAAAGGGTTTGCTTCTTTATTATGTAGTTGTCTTAATGTTTGCGCTATGTACTGCAATGGATGATTCATCATCGAATCTCATCTGAGTTAGCCTCTATAATTAATATACCTTGTAAACAATAACAACAGTAATGACAAAGCTCCAAACTCACAATAGTCAATCGTCCCTATTTTTCCCAACCCATTACATATTTATACATGAAGGCTACGGTTAGAACCTTATGACAAATCATCGTGAGTTCATTACAACTCATGCTCGGTTGTAACCTGATGACAACCAATCATGAGTTGGTTACCACCATCTGTTTGGTTGACTCTTGCCTACTTTTGTGCTTGTTGCTCTTTATTTTCCCCTGCTTTCTTTTCTTTCTTGATATTATTGATTTTCTTTCTCTTCTTGATCTTATTGATTCTCTTTATTTTCTTGATATTCTTGATTTTATTTATTTTCTTTATCTTCTTGATCAACATGTTTCATCTACGTGCTTTGTCCCTGATTTCCCCTTCACTACACACTCTGCTCTTAACTGAACATATTATCCATACTTAGTGTTTTGCTTGGAATTATATCCCCAAAAATGCTTGTCCAATAGGCCTCAAACACTCTCTCGTGGGTCATCCCGAGCCACTTAGGCCTATTGTGTTGTGTTCCTCCATGCCTATGTTAATATTTGAAGGGTATCCTGCATTGTGTGTACCAATACTCTGACTACGACTTCTTTTCTCGATATTTCCTCCACTACTTGTGTGGTCAAAGTTGTGAGATTTTCCTCACTATCCTGTGTAGATAATGTTTTGTTCCTTTGCACAGTGGGCAACTCCCCGAGTACCCTGAAGGATTCATATTGTAGGGGATATATTTTATATGCAATCTTCCTCTGTTCATATTCCATCTCTTCCACCTCACTGTAAAACTATTTGTTTGCGAGGATTGTTGTCATCTGTTTCATAGGTGGAAAGGTATTAATGTGCTCATTTTCCTGGTGTGTCTTCTCTTGCGTGCTCCTGATTTTATCTTCCAATTATTTCAGCTCCAGGTTCATTATAAGCTTGGTCCAAATGTGTGTGCTCTCATCACACATCCTTATGCATTCCTCTTCTAATATTTTAATTTTTTCCACTAATGTTTGTCTTGTCCTTTCCCTTTGTTCTATTTCTTCAGGTGGTGTCCCTGGGATTGTGCACTCTTCCAAATCCGTGATCTTCATGTTGAGTCCTTTGTTGACTTCACCAATCTTAGACACGTGTTCATCTATTCTAATCTCAACTACCATTGGTACTTCTAGGACTTCTTTGTATAAATATTAGACTGTCGATTGGATATTCTGCACCATTTTTTTGGCTTCGTCCTTCTCTTTCAAGGCTTTCTCTACCTTTTCTTCAACCTCTCTCTTCTCCTTGACTATGATTTCCACTTTTTTTTCTACTGCACACTTTTCCTTTAACGCAGTGGTGTATTCCTTCTATAGTTCTATCTTCTCTGCCTCCACTTTGACCAATTCACTAGATGCAAAGTCTATGTGGAGATGTAATTCCTATTTGATCCCTGTGTGCAATCCTTGTAGTAACTTTGCAATCATCTGTGATACGACTAGGTCTAGATGACTTAGTCCTTGTACTTGTTCCTTTGATTCGAGTGTTGGGAACCCGATCATTACATATGTTTAAATTTTGATCACTCTGCGTCCTGTTGTCTGTTGTGATAAGTAGGAAGACTTTGCTTCCTATTTTGGACTGCTTGAAGTTCTTGTGCCTGATCCTCGCTATGGTTCCAGTCAGACTATCTCCAAGAGTTGTTGTATCGTAAGTAATTGATCCTCCACCTTCTGGTGCAGTTCTTCATGTTTCTTTGTTGTTTCTTCCTATATATTTTATGTGGAATCCCTTACTTGGTAGCTAATTATTTCCATATATTCATTGGTAAGGTTATATATAGGAAGGGTTTTGTGTTCCTTTTCCTTCTTGCATATAGATGGGCATGTAGCCTTATCCTTTATTTTCTCTCCTACATTAGGTGTTGTTTGTTGGGTTTTTTTTTTAAGCGTCTAGCTTCTTGTGCATCTCCTGCACCGTTTCTTGGATTGGTTTCCCCTGTGTCATTGTCTTGAGGGTCTCTCTATGGTACATTGTGTTTTTTTGTATCATTGTTACTAGGTTTCTCTATCTCAACGTCATTTGTAGGAACCTTCCATGTTGGGTCCCAATCCTGCATGGTCAGTTGGATATCTTCCTCTATGATCTTGTAATTCATCTAGACCCATTCTTCTCACAGGTCCTTCCTTTCTTGGGCATACATGTGATGTCGATCTTCTTGAAACTTTGCAATCAGGGTGTATTCCTCCACCAATTGCGACGTTATGCACGGTGTGTCCTTTATACATTGGAGAATCCATTCTGTGAAGAGAAAAAATCTATGTTGTTGTCTATTTGTCATCATTTGTTCATTGTATACCAAAAGTTATGGTACTTCGTTGCTAAACATTGCTTCCCTCTTATCCCCAAGAACTACGCTTCCTCTTGCGGCTCCCATGTGGTGAATGCGATAAAAATAAGTAACCATGGATAATGGAATTCCATGCCTTTATCTTGGGCTTTGAGGAAATGAAGTGGAAACTGGTTTAATAGGAATAGTTCCTAGCTCATAATGGTCCCTTCCACACATATCTCTATGGAATCTATCACTCATGCCAATACTTGGTCCTTTCTACATTTTTCGTAGCATTTTAGGTGCTAGTGCCTGTGTTGCAATTATAATGGTTGGGTAGCATATGCTTGGCATGTCTTGACTCTGCACCCCTTTGACTGTGCTAAATTTTTTCCTCATGGCCTCTGACAAAGCTTTATCACTTCATTCTTTAGAAAGAAATAGGGTGGGGGATTCCCCCCTATGTTGGTAACCCTATGAACTTGGATATCAATTGTATATCGATTGAAATAGGCATATCCAACCACAAATACCCTCCATGCACACAAGATAGTAATAAATTGACACAGGAATTGACTTCATTGCTCCATCCAAAGTGTGGTATGTCAAACAGGTTCAGTAGGTATACCTTCTCTAGTCCTATGGCCCATACCTATGGCACATGGATTCTCTGGTTGTTCGTTGGATCTTGTTTCAACTCTATATACTAATGGGGTGCAAGTTCATGAAACTTCACCCTATTGATAATGTCATGGCCTTCGTATCTAAGTTGTGTCACCTTCCCCAACATATACTCATCAATTATGACCCCCTCTTGTATGTCAAGTGTCAGTAGCATGGAGTTACTAGTTTTAGGTAGTGTTATCGGTGGGGCATCATCCTTTCTTGGAGGGATGTAGTCACGGGAAAATCTCAACTTCGACGATGATTCTCCTGGAGTTTCCTCAATCCCTAGTTCTAGTGGTGATGCATTTATGAGAATCCTCCTGGGTATGGTGGTTGATGCTTTCGTTGGTGTCGTTTATGTTACTTGGCAGTCTCTAATAGTTTCTTCAGCTCTACATCTCCTTCATGGATTTGTTCTCTCATTTTTGCATGGAGTGCTAAGTAACAATGACCAACATTTGGTGCCCCTTATTTATTTTGTACCCTCATTTTAGTTGTTCAAATCCATTCGCGCCTTCAATAATTTTCCAATCCATCATTAGTGTGATAGATGGGTCCATTAATGCTACTTTAATACCAAATCCGTCATTATATTTTTTCCTCGTACTACCAATCTGTCATGAGTCTTGGTTGATTTTTCCATTTATGACTATACGACAACTTTATGATTTGTCATTATTATCTTGTAATTGTTGTTTCCGCATTTTCATAATTTTAATGGTCATGTTTGTGCTAAGTTGCACAATTGATTTTTCTTCTGCGTCTGATTTCCTTAGTTTGTGCATTTTCATCTCTCCAAGTGTTTTTTTTTTCTCTGTGCAACTCATCATATTATGTATATTTTTGGCCCTCTCTATAGAGTTGTATCCAACTTCGGTTCATCAATACCCTCAAGAATTCTTCATTGAGTGTTTCCAACTGCGCAACAACTGCCTCTGTCATGTCCTTGATCACATATAGACCTAACCAGTGCATTTGGAACTTCCTTTGGTGTTTCATATACAGCTTGAGTGGGCCTAATGGTTAAGAACATGTGTTTCCTCTTAAGAGGTCACAAGTTCAAATACAGAGGGGGGTAGGGTATGTATACCTTCGTATACTTTACCAGTCAAATCACTGGGCGGAGGGGGGTCCCTTGTGCCACAAACAAGGGGGTCTCATACACCAATTTGGTGTGGCTTGGTCGTGACCTTAAAAAAGATTATTATTATTATTATTATATAGTAATACTAAGTCTCCTACTTGGCATTCTTTTAGCTTAATGTGTCTATCATGCCATTATTTTTCTCGTGCTTTTTTAACCTACTGGTGGAATCCCGTGATAAATATGTCTTCCTCAAGATGCATTAATTGTGATAGTCTTTCATGTATTGTGCAATAATATGAAATCTCAGTGATAGGTGAAACGTGCAATCTCAACACTATAAAATCCATCGACATAACTACTTATTTCCCATGGACTATCCTAAACGGTGTGTGTCATGTCAATATTTTGCTTGTGGTCTTGTATTCCCATAGAACTACAGGAACCCTTAAGTCCTAGAGTTAACACACAGATTTAACGTGGTTCACCCAACTCTACGTCGTGTCTGCAAAAGGGTTTAATTATTTGTTATGTAGTTGTATTTATGTTTTCGCTCTGTGCTACAATGGATGATTGATCATCGAATCCCATCCCAGTTATCCTCTACAATTCATCTACCTTGCGAACAATAACAACGGTAATGACAAAGCTCCAAACTAGCAACAATCAACTATCCCTATTCTTCCCAACCCATTACATATGTATACATGAAGGATATGGTTAGAACCTTATGACAACTCATCATGAGTTGGTTACAATTCATTCTCAGTTGTCACCTGATGAAAACCCATCATGAGCTGGTTACCACTCTTTGTTCAGTTGGCTCTTTCCTTCTTTTGCACTTGTTGCTCTTTATTTACCCCTTCTTTCTTTTCTTTCTTGATTTTCTCTCTCTTCTCTCTCTTCTTGAATCTCTTTCTTTTCTTGATATTCTTGATTTTATTTATTTTCTTAATATTCTTGATCAATATTTTTCATTTGCGCACTTTGTCCTTGATTGCGCCTTCAATGCGCGCTCTACTCCTAACTGCACATATTCTCCATACTTAGTGTTTTTCTTGGAATTAT
The DNA here is from genome assembly GCA_009831015.1 of Picea engelmannii. Lineage (NCBI taxonomy): Eukaryota > Viridiplantae > Streptophyta > Pinopsida > Pinales > Pinaceae > Picea > Picea engelmannii. The sequence goes on from ML781410.1 coordinate 860,577, forward strand.
ATCCCCAAAAATGCATGTGCAACAATGGGGTTTTATTTCCTCTAATACTTTCTACCTCGATTACGTAGGATCCCCATTATTCAAGTGAAAGGTGCCTTCCAATTACATCAAAAGACCAAAAATTCCTTCCAAAATATGCCTTCAATTTATACAACAAGATAAAAAATGCCTTCCAAGAACACCAAAATACCAAAAGTTGTCTTCCATTTATACAACAAGACAAAAAATCACCTTCTAATTACAACAAAATACAAAAAATTCTTTCTAATTACACAAAATACCAAAAGTGTCTTCCAAAAGATGCCTTCCAATTACACCAAAGACCAAAAGTGTCTTCCAAAATATGCCTTACAATTATATAATAAGACAAAAAAATTATTTCAATCATACAACAATCCAAAAAATGCCTTCCATGTACACCAAAAGAGAAAAAGTGACTTCCAAAAGTTGTCTTTCAACTATAAAACAAGACAAAAAATTCCTTCTAATTACACCAAAATACCAAAAATTCCTTCCAATTATACAAGAAGACGAAAAATCCCTTTTGGTTATAACAAAATACCAAAAGTGGTGTCCAAAAGTTGCCTTCCAATTTTACAAAATGACAAAAAATCCTTCTAAATAAACCAAAAGACCAAAAAACCATTCCAAAAGTTGTTTTCCAATTATAGAACAAGACAAAAAAATTCCGTCCAATTACACCAAAAGAGAAAAAGTGCCTTCCAAAAGTTTTCTTCCAATTGTACAACAAGACAAAAAATGTTTTCTAATCATATCAAAACACCAAAAAAGTCCTTCAAAATTTTCTTTCCAATTATACAAGACAAAAAATGTCTTCCAAAAGTTGCCTTCCAATTATACAACAAGCCAAAAAATGTCTTCTAATTACAATAAAAGACCAAAAATGTCTTCCAAAAGTTTCCTTCCAATTATGCAACAAGACAATATTTCCCTTCCAATTGCACAAAATTTCCTACCAATTACACAACAAGAAATTTTTTTTTCTTTCCAATGACACTAAAAAAATTAAAAATTTCTTGTTTTTGTGTGCCTATGTCAGGTAACTATTGTGTTGTTATGAAAGAAAGAGGATGGACATTATTAACTCCTCAAGTGGACAATGTCCATAGGAGTGGGCACACGCTCTAGAATGCATGTATTCTTTAGCACACACGCTTTCTAGAGTGAGTGCATGATTTTGTGGGGTAACAAAATGAGGCAAGCACAATTCCCTACCTCATATATTTTTCTCACAATAGTGCACGTGTACTCTTAATCCAAAGAGATTTTTTTTTATATGGTCGATGTAACTTTAGGAACAAATTTGTGGAGGGCCTTAGAGGAAACTGGTACATGGGGTCATAATATTGAATGTCATTTGAGGCATAGGGAAGTGGTTAGGGAACTAGGATGAAGATATAGGGGTTGTGGGGCCCCTAGTAAGAGATATGTGCATAGGTCCCCCTATAACAATATCTTCCTCTTAGGAACTATCCCTAACTCTCTCTCTCCTAGTATCCCCCCATCTCTTTCTCTCTTTACCTCTCTCTCTTTCGCCCTCTCTTTCTCTCTACCTGCTCACTCTCTCTCTCTGATCCAGATTATTTTCGGCACGAAATGAGAGCGGAGATATAATAAAGAAATGCACAGAGATATCGCGTATATCAAATAATATAACAGAAATATATCAGAGATGCAACCATAAACACAGAGATACAGTAATACACGATTTCTATTAATGAAAGAAATGTACAGAGACTGTAAAAATACAGAGTGAAAGACTCGCTAGAATGGTGGCATCTTATCTCTGAGAAGAGATGTGACAGCTACTCTCATTCACAAGAAGATGATTACAATGAGGCTCTAGAGGCCTTTTTACAATAAACAGGGATACCAAAAATCCTAGACATCCAAAAACCTAACCCTAGGAGATGAAGCGCCAAAAGTCATGTGGGCCCCGTTTGGGTAAGTTAATACATCAACTTCTCGAGGTCGTAACTTTTGCATACGATCTCTGTTTTAGGCGTATGATAGCTCGTTGGAAAGGTATCATTGAGTAGATTCATTTTGGGGTCTCAATAATGCCTTCATATATAATTGAGAACCTCGATCTCAAAAAACCTTCATTTAGGCCCTCAAAATGGCCCCGGAAGTTAAAACCTGCTAAAAATAGTAAATTGTCAAAATTGCCAGAAAATTGTTTTGAGCCAATCGAAAAAGGTTGGTGGCCACCGATATCCACTTGGATCAATCCTCCCTCCTTAGGAAGCAATGGTCTCCATTGCGTTGAGTTCCCGGGGGAGAGGGAAAAGCGTTTGTTGGATCTGCATCTAGGTGAGCTGCTTGTATTGCTGGAGACGTCGCGTTGCTTAGTTTGTGGAAGTATGTCATGAACCTGTTGAAGTTGAGGTTGTTCAACAAGTCGAGCTACATGAGAGGAAGGTGTGTAGAAGGAATCTTTGTGCTTTGGTGCAACCTTTTCGACCTGCTTCTGTTGGATAGAAGGTGCAGGGGGCGAGACTGTAGTGGTTGCAATGTCCTTATGTTCCCCTTTTGAACAGATTGTGAAGAAGTTGAATTTTGCAGTATGAGATACTACCTTGCGACACTTTTTAGGTGAAACAATAGTTGGAACTACCTCTGGTATTCTGTAGAGATGGCCCCCCAAAGTAACAATGACACTACGGGGTCGAGACTCATAAATAGCATGGCGCTTCCACATATATGGCTGGCCCAAGAGAACATCACARACATCCAATGGGGCAACATCAYATAATACCTCGTCCTTGAAGGGTTGGATGTCGTATGACAATCGACATTGTTGGCTGACATGAAGATCTCATCCTTAGCGAAGCCACCCAATGTTGTATGGTTGCGGGTGTGGTGTTGTCGACAATCCCAACTGTTTGACGACCTCTGCTGAGATGAGGTTCTTCTGGCTTTCGTTATCAACAATAAAATGCAGCGGGGTCCCCTTCACCCACATCTGTGAATGAAAAAGGCGCTCCCCCTCTTCAGGATCTGTTGGTTCTTCTGGTTGAATTGTTGCGGTCGCGACAATAGCAATGGGGTCTGCGTCAATGATCTGTCCTTTACCTGTATTTTTAGAATCAGATTCTGAATCAAGGTTCGGCTCCTTGTCTTTGATCTCGGCCACCAATGACTATTTTGAGCAACATTCATCGGTGTTGTGCCAGGGGATTTTGTGGAAATCACACCATTTTCCGGTGTCCTTCTTTGTCTTCCTGTGACCCTTCTTTTTCTGTGTCTTGGACTAGTTTTTGGGAGACTATTTGTTAGGGTCGTCTTTGTCATACTTTGGTTGTTGCATATTTGCAGACCCAAATTCCCGTTTGTTCTGGTGCTTAAATTTCTGCTCAATTTTAACAGCATATCAATAAGCAACACTGAGTGATGAGATGTCCAGAAAATCCATTTCATTCTGGATGTATCTGTATAGAGCCCTACGGTATTTCAGAACCAAATGTCGCTTGGATTCTTTGATACACAATTTGGTGCGCAAGGTATGGAAGGCATTGGTGAACTCAGGAACTGTTTGGCCCCTCTCTTTCCACAGTGTGGTCCATCTCATGTACTGGTCTTCGTAGTTGCCAACAGGGTAATATTGTTCCTTTACCACATCCATAAAAAAATCCCAAGTGGGATTGGCCCCATATATTCCAGATCCTCTGTGGAACTTTGCTCCCAGTAAGTTTCCCACCAATGTTTGACATGAGGGAGAGATTTAAGGAGTTCGAAGGTGATCTTTTCTTTGTCG
>ML781410.1:867208-894517 GCA_009831015.1 Picea engelmannii
TCTCTCTCTCTCTCTCTCTCTCTCTCTCTCTCTCTCTCTCTCTCTCTCTCTCTCTCTCATTCTCAGTCACTCTCTCCCCTTCTCTAAATATTCCTCTCTCTCTCTCTATCTCCCACTTTTCCCCTCTCCCCCACTCTCACTCTCTCTCACCCACATTATACACCAATCTTTTCCCTCTTTACCTCTCTCTATAGGAGAATAGAATAAATAATATATTATTAATATATGAGAATAATATGAGATCTTGATGAACTAGGGTTTTATGCCTTGTGCCTACACAAGCCATGACATCCTCAGACTCCCCCTGCTCACAGTTTTCGTAGTTTCTCCTGTTGCTACCCTTGACATAACAACATGAAATTGGAAAGAGGGGTGAAAACCCCCTCTTATCGAAATGTTACAGCAAACGAAATGGAAGGGGCCCAGACCAAGAGAAATCCATTTGAACCTTCGTCCCACCTCCGTGAACAGTTCTTACAAGACGAATAGGGACAAGAAAATGAAACAAGCATGGACGCAGAGTCATCACATCCAAAACCTTCTTGAATATGGGTGCCATGGAAATGCATCCCCCAGGCACCAGTCGCACCAAAATATGTGATCAAATCCACTAGGGTCGGAGAGTATACCCAATTTATGAAGGACCATGCTTTGATCGGAAAATTTTTAGGTCTTTGGCCTTTGGAAAAACACCTCACTCGATGGATAAAAAACTGGTGGAACCGAAAAGGGGACTATGAGCTCCAACTAAGATTGAAGGGATTCTTCACGGTCATATTATATAACCTGGAGGAAAAAGACCAAATCTTTGAGAATGACCCCTACTTATACAACTCCGTGGTTCTGTACCTACACTTCTGGAAATATCGCTTCAACCCAGAAAAGGAGGACTTTTCCTTCACCCCAATCTGGATCCGCCTCTACTCATTACCCTGGGAGTTTTGGCTGGAAGAAATCTTAACGAGCATTGGAAACTCACTAGGAAGGCATGCCAAATCATTAGAAGCTACCAAGCAATGGAGGTACACATAATACACATGTATATATGTCTGCATGAACATCTCCAAAGCCTTACCTGGCTATGTTACTTTGCAATGTCAGGATGAAGAATGGATACAAACCATCTACTTCAAACACATCCCATTTAGATGCAAAAGCTTCCATGAACATGGCAACCTCTTTAGGGACTTCCCTCTCAATCCTCCAACAAAACCAACTAGTGAAGAGAAATAAAAGGATGGCTTTACCCAAGTCACGAACTAGAAGAAACAGGCTTAGAAAAAATCCAACCAAAGTAGTGGACGTAGAAGCTTCAATAACAACGCCTTTGACTCCCTCAACAATCTTCCGTAAACTGAATAGGTTGAGAACCTCCATAAGTCAATGGACCAGCACATCAACAAAGGAAAATATAAACAAAACCCAAATCCAGATATGAAGAAAAACAAAATGGACCCCCAACCCTAGGACAAAACTGCCACAAATGCAGAAGATGAAGAAGACACCCTGATGCAAATGGATGAGAAAGAACTAGCAGACATAGATCTAGACAAGCTAGAGGAATCCCTCAAAAAAGAGGATCTGAAAACCATACCAGTAGAGAAATTGAGGAAGGTCCACAAGGTTTTCCTAGACTTTACTTCTGGTGAGGATTCAACCCCAACCCAAATCTAGAACCCAAAATAAATCCCAAATAAGGCAGAAGACGAGGACGCAAATCAACACAACAATTGATAAAGGAAGCAGGAAATTGTTTGATCAAATCAGGTCAAATACATGGTCTACCCGAGAACATTTTCTCTCAACCCTCCAACCCTCAATGATGAAGATCATCACCTAGAATATAAGGTGCCTAAATTCTAAATCCAAACAGATGATTTTCCACAACTGCATAAAATCTAAGGATCCAGATATTCTTTTGTTACAAGAAACCAAATGTGTTGAAAACATGGACAAATATCTTTTCAAGAGGTGTTGGCATACATGATACTATATCTATACAGAATCAAAGGGAGCAGCTGAAGGTATATCCATACTCTGGAATCCATCCACAATCATCATTGGTCAGGCTCTTTCCATGGTAAGTACCCTCACCACCCATTATCTCTCCATTGGCTCCAACAAAGATGGAGTGATCACCAACGCATATGGCCCTCAAAGTAGTCTGGAGAAGGATATCTTCCTCAACAACCTTTCCTATATTGGGATGCTTGATGGTCACAAGTGGTGGATAGTGGGAGGAGATATTAACATTATACTCACTCTAGAATAAAAAAGAGGAGGAAAGAAACGTCTTGACCAAGATAGTTTCAAACTCATAAACCTCATCGAGTGCCTTAAATTAGTAGACATCGAAACATGAAATGGCTCCTTTACCTGGTCCAATAAGCGTTCAGGGCCTCAGCAAATAGCCTACAGGCTAGGATGATTCTTAATCACCGAAACCCTAATGTTGGAAGGACCAATGGTGGAAGAAACTATCCTACCCAAATCTGGGTTGGGTCATTGGCCAGTTCAACTTTGGATTCATACGATTTCTACCCCTAAATTCAAACCATTATGATTTTAAAAATTATGGCTAGCTCAACCAGAGTTCCATGATTTATCCCGAGTCTGGTGGGAAAAAGTGGAGATTCAACAAGGAACCAAGATGTATAGATTCCAACAATGGATAAAAAAACTTCAAACAAGAGCTTTGTCAATGGAACATGGATGTCTTTGGAAACATCTTCCAGGACCAGAAAGCTATGGATCAGAGACTCGAGGAAATACAGTGGGAGATAATTGTAATATATTACACGGAGGAATAGAAATAGGAGGAGGAGAGCCTAAAAAATAAACTTAAATATCGATACAAGAAGCAAGAAACCCTTTGGAAACATATGTCTCGAATCCAATGGCTCAAGGAGGGAGAAAAGAATACCAAATTATTCCATCGCTCCATGATCCATAGGCACTTCATCAACCGTATCACAAATCTTGAGGATGCGCAAGGTAACACTATTCTCAATCATGACGAAATAGCCTCAGAGTTGGTTAATTATTACAAGAATCTGCTTTCAGAGCCCGACATTGAAAAAAACCCGTCCATAAATCGCATCACTCAACATATTCCTTCCCTGATAACCCCGGAACATAACCAAGCCCTCATGAGACCTATAACATAGGAAGAAGTGGATCAGGAAATTAAGGAGATGCCTCTAGGAAAAGCGCCTGGACCTAATGGTTTCACCACAGACTTCTTCATTATTTTTGGCCTACGATCCGTGAAGAGATTCGAAAATTAATTGGGGAATCCCACGCTTTTGGCAAATTCCTTCGTGCTCTAAATGCCACTTTTCTCACCCTGATCCCCAAGGAGGAAAGAGTCACCAATTCAAAGAACTTCGGGCCAATAACGCTTTGTAACATAATATACAAACTCATCTCCAAGGTAATTGCAAAGTGACTCAAGCTGATCCTCCCTTTCATCATCTTCAAAGAACAATTATGATATGTGGAGGGAAGGTAGATAATGGACAGTGTCATCTTTGTTCATGAAGTCATCCATTCACTCAAGACCACCCATAACCCAGGTATGTTAATAAAACTTGACCTCTCAAAATATTATGATCACTTAAGCTGGCACTACAACAAATCCCTCCTAAAATCCTTTGGCTTCGACAATGACTAGATTTCATCGGTAATGCATCTCATCTCCTCTATTTCTTTCTCGCTCTTGCATCTCATCTCCTCCATATGTAACATCTCGTTCTTGCGCGCACTGAGCGAACTTATTCTTTGAGGACACTTTCTTGCAAGTGATCCGGCTTATTATACTATTGGACATTTGATTATGATTATGAGGCATTATGGATATGATATTTTATGTGTTTTACATAGACAAGTGTTATTGACTAGGTTCTCCTGAGTGTGCAGGAATTTGGACCTCAAGGATGCAGAGGCATCGATGAAACCCCTTGGACTCTAGATCAAGTCAGGGAGTGGACTATTGGGTTTTGATTATTGTTGATATGACATATGTACATCTGATTAGATTCTATGATGATTGATTATTATTGTTGACATGATGTTACACCTCAAAATTGCTCACTTTGATAGTGTCGTGAGTGTCGTCATCACGAGTGTTGTAAGTGTCACATATTGACTATAAGTGTTGCAAGTGTCAAAAAAAGTATGTTTCCATATTTCCTATGTCATGCCCATAACGACATCATGAAGACACTTAAGACACCTCAAAGGATAGTTTGGAAGAAGAAAAATCACTTGGCAAGAAGTACAAGCCCTTTGCCATTGGAAAAACCACTCAAAAAATGAATTTTGGAGAGGAGCGCTCCCCTACCCACTGTCAGGGAGTGCTGGTGCTCCCTGAGCCTCTTTGGGGGAGTGCTTGAGCGCCCTGTGCACCCTTATGGGGGAGCACTACCCTCTTTTGAGAAAATTTTGGGTTTGTTGAGGCAAATTAGGGTAGAATCCCTCAAATCCTGAAGGTACTTGGATTCAAATAGATGGTCAAGGCATGATCTTAGGGGAGATCCTCAGTTGAAGGAGAGGAATCCTCAAATCATCCCAAAGATCTCTCAAGTGGTTGGACCCCTCCAAGGTTATATAAGGAGGCCTTCTCATGGTGAAAGGCACGATGGAGAATTGAGATTGATACCAAACTTATGATCCGATAAGTGGTATTGACAGAGAATGAGAATTGAGAATTACATCAAACTTATGATCTCATGAGTGAGATGTCATCAAATAAATCAGTGGAGATTGATTGAGCAAAGAGGTTGGACAAGGAGAACTAGAAGAGGTTGTTGCACCTTCATTCAAAGGATTGTAAGTACTTTTACTTGTTCTCAGTAATATAATCAATGCTTGGCCTCTTTCTTTCAAACTTGTGCTTGTTCCATATGAGCTTGTCTGCAATAGATGGATATATGATTGAGCTAATCTTAGTAGAGTAGGAAGTCCATTGTATCTTTGTTTGTTTTTCAAGACCTATCAAGGAGCTCAAGATCGAAGCTCAACCTGGACTTTGCAAGGACAAATGTCGTTCATAAGGTACATATCTTTCTCCTTCTCTTTCTTTCATTAGCTTGATTATATCTAAAAGGAAGTCAGTGTCAATGTTAAGAACCTTATGTCTTGGCCTTAGGAGTTTAGAGACCAAGAGGGAATCCACTTGTCTGCAGGGGGATTCACCTTCAACAAAAATTGGCGACTCCACTGGGGTGGAGCTCTGATTTTATTCCTTTCCTAGGTCTTGTCTTGGCTTGCTTTGCCCATTGGTTTTACCTTCTCCATGAATGTCTCTAATCCTTAGGTTTGATTGTTGGCTCTTGGATTTATCTTAAACATAGAATTTTGTATTTTTCCTGAGTTTTTTTTTAGTTTCTGGGCATTTCTCTGAGTTTTTGCAGCAAAGCGCTCCCTTGCCCTTAGCACCAGGGCGTTGGCACTCCCTTACAGTGTTCCACAGAGTGTTGGAGCACTATGTGTCCTCTTATGGGGGAGCGCTACCCCATTTTTTGCAAAAAATCTTCTTAAAAATTGGTTTTTTCTCAGTCTTTTTGTTGATTCATCTGCTCAGGGTTCATGCTATCTTAGTGTGTCCTTGTTTGGCCTTCAAACCACCTTGTTTTCTAAGGATTCATCATCTCTTTTTTGTATTTTTGACATTTTTCCTTACTTTTCAATAACTCTTTGATCTTCATGATTTGAAGTCAATTTGTCGTTTTCTTCTCGTTTATCTGAATGAGTGAAAACCTTGTAAGGAGTTTCAAAGGTCTTTTGAACTTTTCTTTTTGATCTTTGAGTCATCTTGTCCAAGCTCTTTCTCCTTCCTTTTTAGTTTTTGGCTTTATGTTTCTTGTTTGATCACAACAAGGGTGTATTTTGGTTTATGTGAAGTTTGCTTCCAGATTTCTTAAATCTCACAAATCTTGAAGTCTGATTAGCATAAGAAGCTTTACATCTACTGGTTATCAGTCACATACAAACATTTTAGCATTGCGTTGGGTTCTTTATTGAGGACTATTGCATGAGGTCATTTCATCTTAGTGTTTGACAATGAAAGGAAAATCTTTCTCCTTCCCTTAATTAGACATTCATTGAAAGAAAAGATTGCTTATAATTTCTTATGCATGTTTTGGGAACTGAGTCATAATATCATCAGTCTTCACTCTCATACAACTCTGAGTAAACAACAACCACTAAAATCAACGCTTAACTAAAATTTATCAGAATTTTTACATCTTTGTTAGCAAACCTACATTAGTTTAAGGTGTAGGGCTTTGGAATGGGTTGAAAGGATAACTTTCCAAAGCTACCAAACAAACTTAGCATCTTGCAATAGGGAGAGCGAATCCAATTGTCGTATAGGCTTTCTGGGATCCCCCTCTCACACAGGGGTTACGCACAAGGTCGCATTCGGGTGAGTTACGGAGATTATCCCTCCGTGGTTCAACTGTTTGTAGTGGTCGGATCGTATATTGGGGGTCACCTGAAGGTATACCCACGATTATGTGTGGGAGCCTCTTGAGTTGATTTCAGACTTGTTATCCTGCCCATACATTTCAGCTGGACTGTCGACTGTACCCGCCCAAGGGCTGACTGCGAATTGGTGACCTTAGTAGCCATAATCTTTAGTGTCTCACACGAGGTGACAGTGAAGGGAAGTCTCACTGTACCTGGAACAGACGTTGGTCAAACTCACTCGGGCTCCTTGGAGGGTAAATCCACAATTACTACGTGGAAGCTTGCACCAAGGCATAAGTCCATTAAGCAGGTCGCCAACATAACTGATCCACCCGCTCTATCCCCGCCTCTTCCTATTTTGATCTCGCGACGTTGGATTTCATCACCAACTAGTGGTTTCATTGTGGGAAGGTTTTGTTTGATTGTTCTGATGTTAGATTGAAATAACATTTGGTTTTGTGTGATAAAACCAAAACTAATTATATAATCTTAGTTTTTATAGGTTCGAAAAATAATATTATTTTCACATTAGCCCAGAAGAAATGTATATGTATTTGGGTTATTCAATTGGGAAATGGTGACAACCTATTATGCATGTTGATTTCTCTGAGTAGTCTTGAACAACTCATGCATTATTTATTAGAATGTTCGATTTAATATTGCAAACTTTTACAGTCCACAACCATATTTCATAGTTGTAGGTTTAATGTTCTATGAAATGATGATTTTTGGGGGATATTTGTTTGAAATCCGATGAGAAATTGTAGATTTGAGTGATTTTTTTGTATAATCTGAGTGCTTCAGGGGTTTTTCAGCATGCTGGATCCATTTCTACATTTATAAATGGATTTTAAACAACAAAAAAGAGTGATTCGTGTAAATTTGTATCGTCGGATTCCGACGAAAAAAAAGTCATTTCGTAGAACAACTAGACAATGCCTATTTCATATATTTTTTATATTGAAAGAGTCTCATCGAGTGTTTGGTTATATTTTACTTTAAAGGATTGATTTTCAGCTATAGTGATTTATTTACAGAACTATCCTGTTGTAACAGACTCGACCCCTAAATGCTCTTTTAAGGGGTGGGGAATCATAATTTTGTTTTCCTTAACTCTCTCAAATCCTAATTCTTGGATTTCTATCATGTCTTCTCATCCATAACTCTCCAAATGCAGATTCCCTCTTCCTCCTAGGACTGTGCGACCTGTTGTCTAGGATCATCTAATCACTTCAGTCGAATCGACTCTTCGGGCCCCTGCTGGAACCCAAATTAATCTTCACAGGTCCCCCTTTCTCCAAAGTGCAGGTTCTTCCAAACCCGCGGGCTCTTTCCTGTCCCCTTTGAAGAATTTGAACAACAGGCACTAGCTTTCCATGCTAGGCTAGTTCCTTCATATGACCTCGGGTTGCAACCCAATGCCTACTCAAAGGGTGCTTCAGAACTTCAGGCTTCGAGTATTTTCACTTCACCACTCACCAATTCTCCCAGACTCTGAACTAGCGAAGTTTCGAAATGACGTGAGAGGGATCGACAGTCCCTTCTCCCTTTCCAGATCAATGGCCCACCGAAACTTTAGGACCAGGCACTTCAGCGAGTTCTGAACCGCTTCTCCACAAAACCTCTAGAGTGATAAATCTCTAAAGTTCACAATATGATGCCACGTGTACTCAGAGAATTGACGGCTCTGATTCACTTTGGGACTCCAAGCTTCGACAGTTCTTGAGTCTTCACACATGCAAACCTCCAGAGTGAAATCCTTCTGGAGTGTCGGATCTTCTGACACGTGTCCCCATGTGGCTTCATCTCATTCGTACCATATCTAGGTTCCTACCTCCCACTAGGAGGTCCATCCATCAACTAGTCCAATGAATGGCTTAACCCTCGTTTAATACACAGGCTAGCGGGGAATTTGACACTTTAGTACTTCGACACTTCAACGTTGAATGCCACTTTATCGTCTACGCATGAGATCTCCCAAAGTCCCATGAGCTTACCACGTGGTTTCGGCCTTCGGGCCTTTTGGTCTCTCTTTGTACTACACCCCAAATCCTTCGGAGTCCGAAGTCCCGGACTCCCGGAGTTCTGGTCACTTTACCCACCACTTTGGTTAGGCAAGCTCATACCAGGGATTGACACGTGTAAGGGTCATGGATGACACATGTCACATTTCAATGGATCTATAGGGTATGTGATAAGCACGAATCTGAGTGACACATGGCATGTCAAACTTGGGTCCACATCACCATGGGTGATGTCACTACACTATGTCACTCTGGACTGACCATCCTTCATGCCCTTCGATCTCGCGGCCAAGGTTGGTCCATGTACCCCTTGGATCAATAGTCTATGCTACTTCGTAACTTTGATGTTTGGGGGTTTCATGATATAGACTTCTCCTTTCTCCCAAAGTAGTCAACGTGAATTGACCATGGGCTAGATCCAACAATCAGGGAGGGATCCAACATGCCCTCAAAACAACAGTTCCCATCACTTCATTGTTTCGGCCTTCGAGAATTTTGGCGTTATAAAGCCCATGTCCTCTCGAAGCTATCAACGTTGGGCTGACTTCATTGTAGATCTAACGGCTAGGAGAGAACCCAAAGGATCCCCAAATCAACGGTCCTTGTCACTTCTTGGCTCTGGCCTTTGGGGGTTTTTGCTTCACTACCACTCCATTTTCTCGAAGCGGGACTTCGCCAAAGTACCATGTATGGGTCCCTTGTCCTGATTGATAAGATGGTAGTCAGGGCTCCTAACGATTTCCCCCAAATCTATGGCTCTCCTTCACTTCGTAACTTCGGTGTTCGGTGAGTTTGATGCTATATCATCTCCATTCTCCCGAAGTGGAACTTCGCCGAAGTGCCATGCACAAAACCTTCCACTAGACGATCGGACGGTCAAGAAGGGGCCCCAATGGACTCCCCAGATCAATGACTCACAACCTTTCATGACTCCCGCATTCAGGTATTTTTGACAGTTATGAAGTTTGACATCCCTAGACCCTTTTCATATGGGACCTCCAAAGATTATCGTGGTTACATGCTTAACTCTTGGTCGGTAATTTTCCAAGGCCGTGGGCATGAGCCCTTGGTCACACAGGTGAAAGCTCTAAAGGAGGCGCCCTCCTTCCACAAAGTTCGAACTTAGTATTCTAGCGAAGGAGAAATTCGAGGGATCGACAGGGCTTAAGCATTCCAGTTAACCCCATCTCAAAATATTCGGTCTGTTGGACCACCAGAGTCACAAAGATCGAACATCCAAACAGTATACCACCAATCAAACACAATATTTTATAGAAGGATGATAAACACCATTATCATCCATTTTACTCAAGGCACAAGTTATCACATTTACAAATAATCAAATCAAGCATTTCAATTCTAGGATACTAGGCATAAAAATAAATATCTATTACAGTCAATCACCAACCGACTGATTGTGGGTGTTCACCTCTCTACCCAACCATAGGCTCAGAGGCATTCATTCTTAGCACTATGGCCACCCTCATGCCAGGCCATGATATCACCAGGGAACTCTTGCAGTTTCTCAAGGATTCTTTCTTTGTTTCAGCTTCTGCTCGGGTTTTGTTCTCTGCAAACTCTCAGAGATTTTCCTCTTTTTTATGGCCTCGATGAGGTTTATCAGATGATTTTCTCAGCATCAAGCTCGCGGCCTTTTGCTTATTCTCAGCTGGGGAGCTTCCTGCATTCTCCACTCTTCTCTTTATTCTCTTACGTGCCTTGAACGCACCTCCCTCCTATTTTGTTCCTTCTATCATAAGGAAAACTCGGGTCAATCTGGGTCTGCAGGACCCTGTGGTACTTTGGGCTGACATTCTTCAGCTATACCATGCTTCCATTCATGGGGTTGGTTGATCGTTCAACCACCGATCCTTTCTTCATTAACGGATTCCTCCTTGGGAAGTTTTGGGGTCATTTGATATAATGAACCATCTCTTATAGTTTTCACATTCTTTCCTCTAGTGATATCATGGCCAGTACTTTGAGGCTTCACTCCCCACAGTTAGTTATTGGCAATCTAAATAATAATACATTTACATTGTTCCCATGCCTTAGCATGATGATTATGATTAATGATTAATTACAAGTTGGGGGAAACAGGGTTGTTACACCTGCCCGCTAACTTGTTTTGGAATTACACTACTCGATATAGTGACAGGTGCTTTAGCATAGTGAGCTCCCTTTCCTATCAGGGTCTAGATGGTGTTGTCTAGTTGTTCTACGAAATGGCTTTTTGGTCAGAATCTGGTGATACAAATTTACACTAATCACTATTTTTTGTTGTTCAAAATCCATTTCTGAATGCATAAATGGATTCAACATGCTGAAAAACATGTGGGGCACTCAGATTATATAGAAATAGTCACTCAAGTCTACGAATATAACAATTTCTTGCCGGATTTCGGGCAAATGTACCTAGAAAAAATTGTCATTTCATAGAACATTTAGCCTACGACATTCTAGAGGGTCAATGCCTCCACCAACAGATAAGTTAGGCGGGAAAGGCCCAACAGGAGAAAGTGAGGCATATGCACAAGAGATCAACTATAGCGAGCCTGGTTTTAATAAAATGGATCACATGAGATAAATTGTAGAGAATCTTGTTTCGATATATAACATAACTTCTAGTCTTCCTAGAAAAAAATACGTTTTCCCAAGTGGATGATTTATAAGAAATTTGGGTTGATTTATGTAGCTTATATTTGGCAGTTATCTACAGGTGTTCTTGGAATATAGAGCGAAGTGTGAATCAAGTATCTCTAGCTCTCCCAAGCGATTTTTACAAGTTACAATAGTTTGGCTAAGTTTATTGGGCAATGGCAATGGCAACATCAAAGTCGTGGATGTGGTGATACCAGGTAGGCTAGTTGGTTTTATTTATAGATTTAGGTTTTTCTTTCAACATCTATCTAAAAACAAACTGTGATTTTCAACTGCTACAGTCTGTCTATCATAGCTAGGATTTTCCCTTTTATTCCTGTGATTTTCGAAATGAAATTGCAATATGCAGAGGAAACAAAAACAATGAATTCATCTAACTAGGAGAATAAATGAAAATGAAATTATCTACTTTGCAACATTAGCTAAATGTTGTATGACACAAAATACCAATTTTTATTTATCTGATAAGTTGGCAATCTGTTATTACCAGATTTCAAACCACCTAAAATGGAAAAAAGTTTGATGTACAGTTTCTACCTTAACTGCAGATCGAAGATTTATCACCAACTCACAAACATTTATCTCCAGCCCATGAACAATGTTTTATCCCTGACGCATGAACAATGTATCTTCAGCTAATATGTGATGTATTGTATATGAAGCACCCTGTGGTGATTGAGAAAGGCTATGGCATGGAGAAACACATATGCATAAGCACATTATGGTGGTGGAAACATTATGGTGGTGGAAAAAGGTGGTCGAATGTTGAAAAAACTTACCGCATACATGGATCAGCTAGCAGATTGACAATCGAAGATGGTTGAAGAAACGGATTCAATAAACTTAGGTTATCTTAGTCTGATAGAAAATGTATTATGTCAAAGACTTAAAGACTTCTAATAAAAGACTAAAAACTTGGGGAAGAGTTATAATAGACCAAAAAAACTTAGGCTATTTAAGATGAAGTCGGAAATAAGACTTCCATATTGTCAGCCAATAGTATGCTCAATAAAATCAATTTAAATAAGAAAAAATAATTTTTTTTTTCCTATGTAAAAGTTTGGAAAGGAAAAAATTATTGAAAGTCAAACTCAAACTAATAGACAGTCAAAGCCCTCCTGGATGGGGTGCCTTACAATGCATAGTGCACATGATAATCCACTAAGAATTGAATACCCCTAACACCTGGCTAACCGAACCTCAAGCCAGCGACCCAGGTGGAAGTTTCTGCAGCATCTAATCATCCAAGGTATTTCATACTCAACAAAATTTAGCTCCAGGGGAATGTTGCAGGTATGCATAGTGGGGGTTGGAATTCTTAACTTCTGGTACCTAGTGTTCAATGAGCCATTAGCAGCCATGATGCAGGTGTGGAGAGGTGAATTAAGGAAGCTAAGGGCTCGAGAGCAATGTTATTATGTTTATGGTTTCTACCTACTGCACCATCATTGAAGAAGAAAATGATGGGTCTGGGCATTTCATTATAGGGATTCCATCATGCATGGGTTCAGTATGTCATGACAATGAGGTTTCTTGAAGTGAGGCAAGGGAACTTACATTCCAGTAGGATGGTCTCTCTCCTTGGTTGCAGGAAGTGATAAGTCGAATTCTCGTGGGAAGCACCCCAGGTCTCCTTCATGCAACTCGAACAAGGATCACCAGCAATATAGTGGACACACCTCGACTGGTTGGGGTTGTAAGATTGAATGGTTTGATAGATGAGAGCACTCTCTAGGCTATGCCTCAAAATCTTTCCTTGGTTGGACTTCTTCTGAGAGCCCACCAACAAGCTCCCCTAACAGTCCTTCCAGGAACAGTCGTGACGCTCAATCCTTAGGACACCCATTGAAGCACTCATTGGAAGCACCATCCATAGAAAAGTTCAACGCAACCAACATGGAGGACTCTCAGTGCAACTTTGACGCCTTATCCACTCTTCAACAACTAGTTTTAGAGCTTCACAGCGATGTCTTCGACGTCAAATTCTGCCTTGAGCTTCTCGAACACCATCTCGCCCTGGCAATGGACTTTAGCACTACTCGAGATGCCCCGCCGTCTCCCGCGACAGCTGGAGCGATGGTGCCTATCCTCCTTCCTCCTAGATAGAAATGAAGTCGTGTTGGAAGGACATAAAGTTCATCTTTTTTGGTATTGGCTATTTTAGTCTGTATATTGTAATGCTAGACATAATTGTTATCAATCTTGAGGCCAGATTACGTTTACCAGTCTTGTCTTTTTTAGTGTATCTAGAAATGCCAAACAATCTATATGTCATTGAAGTCACTTTGTATATTTTTTGGTCTCATAGGAAGTATAGACTTGAAAACTCAATTGGAGCAAAGTTGGTTTCAAGTCATAGCGACTCTTGCTCCAACGAACAATGATCATTTTGTAACAATTTTTCACGAAAGGTAACTTATAAAATGCTTACTTAGAAGAAGAAAAAATAAAATAAAATCAACCGTATCGAATGCTAGAATCCAGTAAAGAGGAGGGGGTCAAATGGGACAAGCCCACCCCCTCCACTTCCACCTTGATATCATAAAACACATAGACTCTTAAACTTTGATTTTAATAGATTTTGTTATGTGCATGAGTGGCGGGGCTTGATCCAGATTTAAACGTAGGTATGTCAGTAGCCCAATTCTTATTTTAACGTTGATGTGTCTGCAGTCAATCCTTATCTCTCCTTCGGTTTGTTTCGGAGCTCGACCCTCATTTTAATGTCGATATGGCGTAGTAAAATCGTGCCTTGAAGCTGACACGCATTCAAGATTAATAAAGAAAGTTTGTTTTTAATCGATAAAAGGAGGAGGCGTGTGCTTATGGTTTTAAAGATATATATAAGGTTAGTTGGAAGAAGGGGGGTGCATGGGATCCCTTCATCCACATCACCATATTTATATTAAACAACGAAACCTTCCCCTTTCTTATTACCATTTTATTAAACCTTTCTTTTAAATAAAATTTGTTTTATTTTCATTATTTTAAACTGGTTAAACTTTAAATCATTTTCATTTTAAACAGATTAAAAAAATAAATAAATAAAACATCACAAATTATCGTGAATCGAAAAATGGCAGTTAATGTTTAACATTGTTGAAGGGGATTTTGATGCAGCTTAGCATAATTTCAAAGGTCCATATCTCACTCGTACGATGTTCGATTGGGGTGTTGTTTTTTGCGATGTGGAGAGCACAAGGAGGAGTTTCCAATGAGATAACTTACCACTTTATTCAATCATTTTAAAGATGTCACAGTTAACGAGTCAGGCTTAGCAAGAAATCCTTGGCGATCATTCTGGCACTTATGGGCCTTAGATTTTGATTATGTCAATGGTGTCGGAATCATAATCTCGCAAAACGTACAGTTAGCTTGTTTCATGGGTGGAAAATCCACTTTGATGAGTGACCCAAAATTATGAGCAAAGGCGTTTTTAACAAAAATTAGGGCCTCATTCTTTCTACTGCTTCATCGAAATTCAATTTCGTCAATTCTTGTGACATGTGTGTTATATAGGCTTTCAATCTATCCATTGGAACTAAGGTTACCCATCAATGGTTTAGAATATTATCCCATTAAAACAATCAACTAACATTTGGAGCACTTGATACTAAGTATGTGTCGGGAGGACCAGTTATTTTTTTTTTAGATGCAATTAAGAGCCAACCTATGTCTTTTAGGTGTTGCAATTAACTCACCTGACAATGAACGACACTTTCATGATCATGGTTAGTCATAAAATCAAGAAGCACAAATTATAAACGCTGGTATTGTATGCATAATGAAAGTTGCTAGCGACACAAACAAACTTGCCCAGGTTATTGTAATACTCAATCGCTACTGCAACATGACGTAAGTTAAAATCAGTAGGAAATCAACATCAGTCATCCAGTTAGACACGAAATGCCTGATTGTTGAAAATCAAAGGACGTGATTAATGGGCGCAACAAAAAGGATCTCAATTGGAAGAATTTGGGATAGGCTTCGAGGTGCGAGCGTCTCGTCGGCAAGGTATATGTCGGTGATAAAAGAAACTTCACTACCGATACACCTAGTGTGGTCGAGATGATGGATATATTTTGTTGATACATAAGTGGAAGAAGAAGAAAAAGTGTCGTTGATGTGTTGTGTATTGGTGAAGATAAATAAAGCTCGTTGATACACCGTGTATCAATGAAGATAGAGGATGATCATCGATACACTATGTAAAGGTGAGAAATAGAGATCCACCACTAGTGTGTCAACGGTCAGAAGTGGGTTAGCCTTTGGTGTATTGGCACACAAAAGACCATTGGCCTTCACCATATCAATATCGGGAAGAAGATTGACTTCTGCTAGACTCAAAGGGAAGAAAGAAAATTGGAAGTTTCTAAGTGTTAGAAGGTTTTACAGCGTCGGCGAGAAAAGGGAGATATCTTTGATATATGATGTATCGATGAAGAAAGAGGATGTTCATCGATACATTGTGTATCAGCAAAGAAAGAGGATGTTCGTCAATATGTTTTGTATCAGTGAGCCAGATTCATCTTCAAAAAATGCTCAAAATTGTCAAGTGTGGATAAAAGAAGAGGATCTTGGACTTTAACATTTGCATGGAAGGATTTAGAAGGTTTTCTAGTACCAAAAGTTTAATAGGGGGCCCAATTTCTTCTCTTAGATTAATGTTGTTTTGAAGTGGATAGAAGAAATTAGGGAGGGTGTTATGTTGGCACAACAATTGGTGACACACTGGGAAAAGCCAAAATCTATGCTAGTCTTTCCTAATTTATGAGCAAAAGATGCAGAGGGTTGTGTTCTTACTTTTAAGGTCAGAAATTATGGAATAAATGTGCAGCTGGTACATGAAATATTTCATCGTGGTGGGCTCACTAGTGATGCTTGCATTACAACTATTAGAGCTCATCTATTGTAAAGAGAGAATAAATGGTGATGAGATTTAATTCTTTAAATTGTGTCGACGATTCAGGTTGGTATCTATGTCATGGGGCTGATATAGGTTTGGGATATAAAAATATTTTCACCAGGTGTGTATATATTATCCCTCGGGTGTTTCTCCACTGCCCATGAGCATCCATATCCCAGATGGAGTCACCATGGCATCACAAACCTTGCTCCTTTGTCAGCGAAAATCCATAGCCCCAACAAAGATATATGCATGCCCCCTAGTTTGATCAAGCTTCCTTTCCCATTCCTTCCCGGTTTATTTAGTGTATCCTTAGCATCTGATGGATGGGGAAAGTGGTGACCTTCTTTTATCCTGATAAGGGATGATCGCCAATTATTGAGATTTACTTTGTATATTTGTTGCATCTGGATAAATAAAGTTATCCCTTTTGATTTTAATCCTTTAGACTTTGACACTTCACCTTTCACACGAGTAGCTACTCAGTGTGTGGATGGTTCCCCCATTACATAGGATCTCCTCACCAACCAACATGCAAGAATAACCATTGATTAACCACTTGTTAGTTCATGGTCTGATTGTTGTCGCAATATTCCACAATCATCCTAATATGTCCTTAATAGAGACCTATAGTTCATCCCATGAGCTAGGAAAGAGATGTAAGTTGATTTGGGCATGTTTCCAGTGCAAAGGTTCTTCCTATATGAGGCGAATGAAGGTGAGATATCTATGTGTTATCATCGTGATCAAGAATCCCAAAATAAATTAATTTAGAGAATGAATCGCTTCTGAGGGAAAAGATGATAGGGAATGAAAGAGAGTAGTCATATTCGTAATTAGAAGATGAACTCAATCCAAAACCTGTTACAATTGAAAATGAAACCTTAGATAAACGATGATTAAAGATATGTAGTCATGAAGGAAGAGTAGACTAAAAAGGAAATCATGAATGTTAGTGTTCCCAACAACCTTAAGATGTTGTTGCATCCCAACGCATCAAGTTGTTTTGCAACCTCTTGAAAAGACTAAACCTTGTGAAAGACTATATGTGTAGCATTTTGTTTGAATGGGCTTTGATGCTAGGTTGGCAGAGAACTACATTTCACATATTTTGTTTCTCAAATTCGGTTAGCTCATCTTCATAGCCTTGTGATTCAAGAAGTAAGGACTCAAAAAAACTTGTGTTTCTTACCCATCAGATTGCTTTACTCTAGCCTTGCGATATCTTAGGGTTTCAAAATCTATGCTCACATTTTGAATCTCTCCACGTTCTGAAATTTATTCTATAGCGTAACATGCTCATCTCACCACAGTTCCATATTAGGTGTATGATATCAACTAGGCACTTGTACCTACATGGACAAACCATTCGAGACTTAAGATTGATTTCAACCCAAATTTTTTAGAAATGAAAAGGGCTTAAGAAAATCACGTGAAGAGAATTGAAAACAAAATCCAAAAACAGGTTCATGAATAAATTTCCTATCATATCAAATTTTTTGAAGCCATTTGTTTTCCTCGAGTTGTTTCCTTCTCTTCATGTGAGCCAAAACTTCAATGGTTGAGGTTTGCACGTAGGCATAAAACAAACATAATGTCACATCAATAAAATTAGTGACACATCATATTGAAATGATTTCTCTGTTAACCCTTTTCAAACAGAGATGTTTAACCAATTAGCACAACTGACTAAAAGCAATGTTGACTAAGACAATTTCCTCTCTGAAAAACATGTTCATAGAGATCTCATAACATAAAACATAACATAAGCATGTATTTAGGCTTGCATGGAACACTAAACCAAAAGATAAAGCTTCGAATAAATGAGGAACCATACATGTTGGCACATATAAAGTCAAGTCTTTAATCTTACGAATTTCCTGTTGTCATTACCCCAATAGAAAGGTGGAGTCAACTGCCTTGAATCTTTGTCTATGAGTGGGAGTTATCTTTCGAGTAGCAGGTGGCTATGGCTGTGATGATAAACAATTTTACCCTAAAGTAGTGCATTTTAAGAACCATTTCTTGTTGATCGGTATCCTAGAGGATCGAAACCATGTGCCACTTGTAAGAGATCATTGTTCTTGAATCATAATGCTCTTTCCTGACTGAGAATGTTCATCAAACAATTGTTGTTAGCACTCCTTCAATTGTTATCTCTTTGAAATTAGGTTGTAGATAATGTATGGTAGGATTTGAACAAGGCCAATCTCTGAAATCGGGGTAATTATCCACATTTCACACATGCCAATGAAAATGACCAAGCAAGGCTAGTTGTAACACTACCCTTTCGGAATTCCCCAAGTATGGAACTATAGACCAATAGGTGACACTTATGCAAGTGAATGTGTATCATGTTGAATGGTTCGTGCTTTGTGTACTTGGTTGAGTTTTGAAAGAGTGTCCTTCATGAGCCTTCACAACATCCTTCATAATTTGAAGTATTTGCAGACCAGTGTCTTTTCCATTGGGCAATGGAGTCAAACTTGTGATTACTCAATGAAAAATCTTTACCAGGAGGAAGAAGAAAATGAAAATCTCTGAGTTATCATGTACAAAGATAAGCTAAGTGTAATATGGTACTTTGGCCAGCCAAGTGTAGGTAAAACAATGAACATACACACTTAGCACGTTCCTTTCTTGATAATGTACCAGTAACTCAAATAATTAGTAAATTAAGTGTTCTTCTCTTATTAGATGTCGAGAAATATAAAGGGCAATCCATCCAATGCTATGGGGTGAACTTCTTCACTTGTAAGCTCATGAAATTTATGTTCCAAATTCTCAAAAAAGTAAAGTCTTCTTCAACAGACACTTGTTCAGTAGTTCTGGATCATGCTCTTATGGCTTATTGTTGTCTAGTTGTTAACTCAAAGGTGAATGATACTGAAGAAATTGAATCTTCCAGTTAAATCTTATGAAAGGATTTTGCACATGATTTTCTCATGAAGATGAATGTAAACCAAAGTTAAGCTAAGCTTTAAGTTAAACAACAAAATCACAACCATTAATGAAAAGAAGAAAGTTCTCATGCAAAAAAGAAACTAAGAGTAAAATAAGTCATCCTGAGTTGCAACATAAACTAATAACAATTGGTGGCTTTTATTCAAGAAACCAAAATAAGCCAAAATCTATGCTACGCAAGAAAAAATGGAAGTAAAAATATAAGCTATGCACGAAGACGAGGAAGTAAAAAGAACTATGATAATTCCTCCAAGTTGGGACCAATTTGATTGGATCATCATCAAGCATCTCAACTTCGTTAATTTCGTGAAGGAAAAAATATACCAAAAGATTTGATATAGTTGTACGTCCATACATTTATGCTCTTTTGGTTGTGAGGTTTAAGTCCCCCACATCCCCCACCCCCCAAATAATAATAATAATAAATGACTAGACTTCAAAATATTTTGAGCCAACAACACCTCCCAATAAGAAAAATTCTCCTCATATGGTCCATAAATATTAACTATGGAATAAGATTTCCCCATCTCCAAGGAGAAAACTCAACGCCTATTCTTGAATAAATAAAATAGAGTTAATCGATCTCGTTGATCTCTCCCCCTAAGAAGTTATCAAACTATCATGTATTCCTATAGAATAAATACCTAGAAAATCCCATTCGTACATAAATTTAGATAGCTCTCATGTTATCCCCCACCTCTCTCCCATAATATCTTGAATAAAAACAACATCAGGTTTGTGTAGGTAAACCAACCTACCTAGGGAATGTTTTTTGGATGTGTGTCCTAGAGTGCTAGAATCGGATAAAATGGTCATGGTTTTACCCTCCCTGGGACTTGCCCTACTCTAAGGGTCCTTGGAATGGTTCGCTACTTCCCTAACTTAATTTCTCTTAATGTTATGCTTTTAACATGGCACAAATGGGATTTCCTTCCCATGATATTGTGAGTCTCCTCCCTTATCAAATCACTACTAATTCCACCTTCTATTCCAACTTCATCCACCTCTTTAACACACTTCTTAGATCTTAGGGGATATATATGAGGATTAGAAAATAAAGAATTCCCTTCGAAGGAAGCTAATATAAGGTTTCTCTCAAGCCCTTTATAACCCCTAAGCAAGGATTGAGATTCATCTAATTCCATACCTCTATAAATCCTCTCAAGACCTCGATCATTAGATATTAATTAACCCCCTTTATCTTTCCCTCTCTTCCCATTTCTAGGATTTTTGAAGACCTTTTCGTATAAACCCCTAACCTAGGGTACTAATCATTGGAAAGATTTAAGGGGTTTCCATCCTCATTATTAACAACACTAAAATGAGTAGGAATAGACTTAATCGTTTCCTATGTAGTCATTGCAAGCACTTAATCCTCCCTCATTTCATCCACAGAGGGCTCGACTAAACCTTTTAGAGGTAAGTTCACCATCGAAGCCACCATTTCCTCCTCCCACCCTAAAGGGAAAAAAAACAATAGCCTCTTACCATCTTCTATCACATCCTTGTCCTCATAAGCCCTTGTCTTTTACATATTTCCATCTTTACTGTCCACCTCTAGTTTCCCTCCACATCCATAGAATTCGAGCACAAATCATCCCTTCCATGTTTTTCACTCTATTCATTTTTCTTCTTCCAACCTTTTTTGGTGAATTTGAGAAAGCGCTCATTAGCTAGATGCCCATAAATATGACATTGAGAGCACTAGAATGGGATTCCCACATAATCTAGGGTTTGTATATAATGCCATCTACCAATTTCTATCTCAATAGCCTTTGTCAACCCCTCCTTCAGATCTAGGCCCACCATAATTCTAGCCATAATTTTAGTTGAGCTTATTTTGAATTGATCATCCATTTCTATAAATGTCCCAAGACTATCTCTAATTTCCTTTAAGAATTTTAGATATTAAAGCTCCAAAGGTAAGCTTGAAAGCTTGACCCAAACACGCTAGGTTGAGGGCCTCTCTAATCTAGGGTTGAAGTAATGGCTCCATCTTTTAAACCTTAATGACAAAGAACCATAATACCATCTCAACTCCTGCATCTTCTCAACATCTTTTTCTATCCTAAAAATAAATGCCAACCATCCCCCTACCATGATATGATATCTTGGGGTGTATCCAAGTAATGGATTCCAAACCATAGATAATTGTTGCTCCAAATATTTCTCAAAAACTCTTATCCCACAAAATAGCCCATTAGACCTTTGTCGACATCTCCATAACCTAAATCATCGTTATGTCTTCCCCCAAAAATAGTTTAACCTTGTTTCATTTAAGCTTGACATGTTTCCTACCCTTCCTCCTCGACTTCACTTTTGGAGAGTACAAGATTTTCTCAATTTTCTTTGAGCTTGGGGCTTAGTAGCTCTTGGAACTTCAACTTGAGACCCACCTTTCCCATTGTTGCTTCTTTGAGAACTAGTCCTTTTTCCAATGGACATCCCACCTCTTTGCACAAACCCTTGTCTCCTCTTGATTTCAGAAACGACAAGTTTTCTAGCCCAAGGTTTATCTCTTTTGCACCTTTGTCGATGACTTTAAAGCATGAGGAGAATGGTGAAACTACCAAGGGGTCATAATGTACAACCTTGTCCTTTCAACAAGTCTTGTCACTAATGATTCGAGAGGGTGCTTCCACTCTCGATGCACACTTTTTGATAGCCTTGTCACATTCCTCTTATGGAAACACCATATATTCCATCTCATGATAATATAAGGTTTCATAGGACCATAAAGTTTTGGAGTTTTTTTGGCCCCCATCACCCCTTAACAACTACCAACCCACCATTAAACCTTTATGACCTAGCCAAACTAGGGTTATTCGAGGAGAAAATAAAGATCCCTTCATAGTATCAACAATGTAGTCCACCATGTCTTCTGGTAGTTCTTCCACCTGCAAAACCCTAGATCTCCAAAGTTCATTATGTTCTTCTTTTACTTGCACGCCCCATCCCATTCTCTCCAGCCACCTACACCCATATATATGTTTATTATGTCTAACGAAGTGTAGCCATTCAAATTTTTGTGTAGTGTATATTTGCTTTGATTTGATGTCGATTGTGGTCACATTTCTTTGTATTTTTCACATAGTATGAGACCATGCAAGGTTATTAGTATTCTTCGCACTTTGTTTGTTCTATTGCAACAATACTATGGAACATCGGAAATCGTTCTTTTACCAATGTTGAATACAATCAACACATGCAAAGTTTGTTGTTCCTACTTACCATTTTCACAACACACCTCCCTTCCAAACACAGATAGGGACTTTGCTACTTTGAGGCACTTGTTACATAATAATTACACCGAAGGTGTTTATAAGCAGAGGTTCTATCTCGAATTTTCGTCGTCTGTCGTTATCCAATTAAGGACGACCATCTGTTTGACACCTGCCACCTACTACAACCGCCTCTTCCTCTCACTTATTATTTAACCTCGTCCTCGCAGTTATTATTTAATTTTTAATGGTTCTACAAGGAATTTAAGAGTACAGGTAGGCTATGTAGGCTTTCCACTGTTGTAATCGATCATTGAGCCTGAGCTCTGTTGATTTATCCAACAATCACTTAAGCGACCTTGTTCCCAACTCGTTTATCAGCTTCGGTAACCATGGAATATTTTCGGTAAATCTAGGGCTCTGCGCTAAATTCGTTCCCATCTCGCTTATCAGCATCGAAAACAAGGGAAGATTTTCAGGAAATCCAGGGCTTTGTGCTAAATTCGTCAGTAGCAATGATACAATTGAAGTTTTATCGGCTTCTTCTTATGCTGAAAAGGAATCCCAAAGAAAGAAATTGGTATTTGGTTTGATTGTAGGTGCAATAGTATTAATATTGATCGTTGGATTGATACTTTTCCGGTGAGATGTTTGTCATCGAGCAAACAAGCTGGAGAAAAAGGAAAAATTGTCATGGAAAATCATAGTTTTTCATACTTTGAGCTTCAATGCAGAAGAGCTTTCCAGTGTTCTATTACTAAAAGACGAACATAATGTAATTCAAAGCAGGGCATCCAACAAGGTTTATTGCGTTGACCTACCCAACAATGAAATAGTGGCAGTCAAGCACCTTTGAACGACCACCAAGGGGATTCAACAACAAGATTTGTAGGCACTCATGGTTATATTGCTCCTGGTAAGTCCTTATGCTCTTTTGTCTAGAATATTATGTGCTCCATTTTCTTCCTTGATGGTTCCCCCACAATGCTTTATGCTCTTAAGTAGTGTGTTTCCTTGATCTTTAACATTATTGAGATATTCATTTTATTGATATTTCTCTTTCAACTGTTAATATTAAAAAAACAACTCCAATTCAAGAGAAACCATTAATATATATATATATATATATATATATATATATATATATATATATATATATATATATATATATATATATATATATATATATATATATATATATATATATATATATATATAAGATTAAGAAATTGTTAAGTTAAATTGCCATGAGCAACAACTCTTTGTATGTATGTGAGCAGGAATTTTCAATGAAAATATACCCCCTGAAGGAACATAAATCATCAAATAAATGAACAAATGCCAAACACAGAATAAGATACAATGTAAATTATGTAATCCTTAAGTGGATCTGACAATTGCTTTCCTTGAAAAGTTGACAGATAAACTATCAAACATGTGTAATCTTCAAAGGGACAACATAGATTTGATTGAAAAATGAAGCCCTTCCATGATCCATAACAGTCCTAGATGCTTTGACGCTTTCAAATAAATTTGCAACTGCCAAATTTTATTGCTCTTGTTGCCTCCATACAATTTGTTGCCAAATTATGATGGAACATAAAGTTACAGAAATACTACCCATAGAAGAAGAAATATAAGTGTTTTCAGAATCTTATAGTACAATGATATATAAGCACAAGGAAAAAGAAAGAATAAGATTGATAGCATGCACTGTATGATAGATTTAAAAGTGCACTTTTGATCAGCAACAATCTACTCATATTGGTTGGATATTAGCCTTCACAGTTCAACTGAACAGGTCCATTAATGACCAAGAATGCATTCTATGAAACATTATTTATTCCATGTGTAGCCTTATTATGCTAACAATTGAACATTCGACAAGCATAATACATGTCTCATCTATCATCTAGAGGGCAAGGAAAAACTCGCATTCAGGAAGTAGTAGTTTACAATGAGGGTTTTCTTCAAAGTTCACAATTTCCTTAGTCTTCTAGGGATATCAACTATAACATTTGCATGCTTTGAGTCCTCTGCCTACATGCTTGTATTCCAGTTAAAAGGATCTACATCTTGCAACAGTTTCACAACTTCTCTCAAAGAAGGCCGTAAAGTTGGCAATTAGTGTGCAAGACACTATAATTCTCAAATCCCAAATCATTTCTTCATTAAATGACTTGGAAATCTTCGAGTTGAGAACCAAAAATGCATCTTCCTTCTCATAGATTTTGTGTGAATCCCAATAAACAATATCCTTATTCTCCCCAAACTCTAGTTCAATGGGTTGTTTTCCAGCTATGAGCTCCAACAAAACCACACCAAAACTGTGAACATCGCTCTTATATGTGACCTTCAAGGAGTATGCATATTCTACCAGAAAAATAGATAAACAAGGTACAATTCATGGTTCATCCATTTGCAATAAATATCAATAAAATGAATATCTCAATAATGTTAAAGATCAAGGACACGCGCTACTTAAGAGCATAAAGCATTGTGGGGGAACCATCAAGGAAGAAAATGAAGCACATAATATGCCATACAAAAGAGCATAAAGACTTACCAGGAACAATATAACTGTGAGTGCCTACAAAGCTTGTTGTTGAATCCCCTTGGTGGTTGCTCAAAGGTGCTTCACTGCCATTGTTTCATTGTTAGGTAGGTCAGCGCAATTAACCTTGTTGGATTCCCTGCTTTGAATTACATTATCTTCGTCTTTCAGTAATAGAACATTGGAAAGCTCTTCTGCATCGAAGCTCAAAGTATGAAAAACTATGATTTTCCATGACAATTTTTCCTTTTTCTCCAGCCTGTCTGCTCGATGACAAACATCTCGCTGGAAAAGTATCAATCCAATGACCAATATTAATGTTGTTGCACCTGCAATCAATCTGACTACCAATTTCTTTCTTTGGGATTCCTTATGAGCATAAGAAGAAGCCGAGAAAACTTCAATTGTATCATCACTACTGACAAATTTAGCACAGAGCTCTGGATTTCCCGAAAATCTTCCCTTGTTTCTAACGCTGATAAGCGAGATGGGAATGAATTTAGCGCAGAGCCCTAGATTTCCCGAAAATCTTTCCTGGTTATCGACATTGATAAACGAGTTGGGAACAAGGTCGCTTAAGTGATCATTGGATAAATCAACAGAGCTCAGGCTCAATGATCGGTTACAACGGTGGAAATCCTACAGAGCCTACCAGTACTCTTAAATTCCTTGTAGAACCATTAAAAACCATTAAAAATTAAATAATAACTGTGAGGACGAGGTTAAATAATAAGTTAAATATGTATTATATATATATATATATATATATATATATATATATATAATGTAATAGGTTGATATAAGTTAAGAATTCAAGAGAAATTGTTAATATTTCTTTTCCTAGGTTAAATATAACCTGGAAACATTTATTAATTATGTTATTATTGTTTAAAAGATTTTGGATTCTACATGGAGGTTTTCAAAACAAAACAATTTAATTGATTTATTTAGAAGATTATGTGATAGATTCATATAGACATAGAGTCTATATAATTTGAAAAAGGATAACATGGATATTAAAACCACTTTCAACAAACTAACTGCTCCAGGTTGTTATAAATGTAATTATATATATTGAAAAATTGATCACGATACCACTTTTCAACATTTTTTCTAAGAATGTCGTATGTTTTAGTAGATGACATTTTATCACAATTTATAATTGAATAGTTCCATGTGTTTTGACTATCTACTTGAAATGTAAGCATTGAACACAAGATCTCAATATACTCAAGTGTATGGTATCGATTTTGCAGTATAGTTATGGACCCTGCTTCTCAGTTGAACATCTAAATTGTGGTATGTGAGTTATTCATACTAACCAAAACCATCATGAACAATATGGTTTCTAGCAAATCTTCCAGTGAGGAACTCAAACAAAATATCTTGCACCTCAAGCCTAGAATTGATGAAATATCATCTTTCATCTGACTTAGGCCCCACACTTCATAGAGGCCACACATTCAAAGAATTTCAAGCACAACTACAAAATGGCCTTCACCTTGTCCAAAAATTAGAGCACATGAGTAGTTGTTGCAAGATGTAGATCCTTGTAACTGGAATACAAGCATGTAGGTAGAGGACTCAAAGCATGCAAATGTTATAGTTGACATCCCTAAAAGACTAAGGAAATTGTGAACTTTGAAGAAAACCCTCATTATAAACTACTACTGCCTGAATGAGATTTTTTCCTTGCCCTCTAGATGATGGATGAGACACGTATTATGCTTGTCGAATGTTCAATTGTTAGCATAAGAAGGCTACACATGGAATAAATAATGTTTCATAGAATGCATTCTTGGTCATTAATGGACCTGTTCAGTTGAACTGTGAAGGCTAATATCCAACCAATATGAGTAGATTGTTGTTGATCAAACGTGTGCTTTTAAATCTATCATACAATGCATGCTATCAATCTAATTCTTTCTTTTTCCTTGTGCTCATATATCATTGTACTATAAGATTCCAAAAACACTTATATTTCTTCTTCTATGGGTAGTATTCCTATAACTTTATGTTCCATCAGAATTTTGCAACAAATTGTATGGAGGCAACAAGAGCAATCAAATTTGACAGTTGCAAATTTATTTGAAAGCGTCAAAGCGTCTAGGACTGTTGATGGATCATGGAGGGTCTTCATTTTTCAATCAAATATATTTTGTCCCTTTGAATATTACACCTATTTGATAGTTTATCTGTCAGCTTTTCAAGGAAAACAATTGTCAGATCCACTTAAGGATTACACAATTTACATTGTATCTTATTCTATGTTTGGCATTTGTTCATTCCTTTTGTGATTTATGTTCCTCCATGGGGTATATTTTCGTTGAAAATTCTTGCTCACATACATACTGTAAGGTCTCTTCCAACAGAGCCTTATAAATTATAAATTAAAATTGAAAAATGCTAACCTAACCTTAAACCATTCATTATTCATCATAATAATCCACTACATATTCAACATGTTAATATTTATGAGAAGATCATAATAAATTTCATAACACAACA
>ML781410.1:941729-970944 GCA_009831015.1 Picea engelmannii
CGAATGCGGCTGAATAAACTGACAATACTCGACTAGTTCAACAGACAAATGATCTTAGCCAGAATACAAATAAGCAACTGCGGCTGAATAAAATAACAACACTCGGCTAGATCAAAAGACAAAAGGATCTTAGCCGGAATACAAATAAGAAACTAAAAGATAATACCTGGAATATGGGAGCACTGTAGAATCAATGAAGAATGATGGAAGACCTGGATGATCTTCCCGGCGACTAGGGTGTCTCTTTCAACACCGAAATCAACCAACTAGTGTCTTCCTCCTGGAATACACTGAACTATCTCTCCTGAGATGCGCCTCTTCTCCTTTATGACAAGTCATAATTTGCATAATGATGAATTAGGTCGCTGACCCTTCCTTTATAGCTTTCCAAAACNCTAAATCATGTTGAAACCCTAATTCACTGTTGACTTCCAAAACCCTAAATCACTGCTGAAACCCTAATTCACTGTTGACTTCTATTTTTAGCTCATAATGACTTCAAAGCACTTTTAACCCTTTTAGCTCAATGTCACTTTCCGAATATAACACTTGTGACTGGAGTGACCTCTAATAACCCTGTTTACCCCTCTTTGGCCCTGGCTATAGTTTAACGGGGCAGTTTATACCATTAAGCCTCCTCTCTAGAGGTCCTATTTGGAAAGGGACATTACACTCACAACATATGAGATGAGAACAGGACAAGAAAAACCAACAAAAGGAGGAACAACCTTCAAGGCATCAAAATCAAGGAAGAAGCATGAGCAAGTACCTAATGAAGATTTATTAGAGATATCTGATGAAGAAGTATCTAACTTTATGAAGAAACTCAAGAAAGGGATTGGTAAATACAAGGGGAAGTTTTCTCTGATATGCTTCAACTATGGCAAAGTTGGACACTTTGCTAGGAGATGTCCATATCCCAAGCAGGAGGATAGTGATGATGGAGAAATCTAGAATCATAAAGAACATAATAAGGGTAAGACAAGGAACAAAAATAAATACTACAAATAGAAGACGAATCTCTACACCAAAGAGGATAACAACTCTTTTGAAGAAAGTGAAGATGAATATTCAGAGCTTCTATTTATGGGAATGAACACTCAAAATAATGATGGAGATGATGAAGAAAACTCTGAATTTGAAGGAGAAGTAGACGTAGAAGCTGAACTGATTAGGTCTTTGGAGGAACTAAGAAAGTATAAAAAGAAGAACAAGCTACTAAGGGCACAACTTCAAGAGTTTGAAGAATCACATCAATTAAGAGAAATAGATGCATCAAGAACCATCGAAGAATCAGAACAGATCATCAATGATTTGAAATCCCAACTCCTGGAAGCTAAAATAATTGAAGAAGTTATTTTAAAACAACTCAACGACAGAGAACAAGTATGTGAGAAGCCAGAAGCTGAGATTCAGTTGCTAAAAGGTGAACTTGAGAAAGAAAATAAGGGATCAAAATTTGAAAATAGTTCAAAAATCTTGGATGAAATTCTCAGTAGTCAAAGGTCACCAAACAACAAGGCTGGTTTGGGATACACCCAAGAATCAACTTCTACATCACAAGGATCTGTCAAAAGACCAATCAGTTATGCAGATGCTCTTAAAAGCTCCTTAAGAAGAGAAGATAATAAGGCGATGATGATGCCATTGGAGATCATCCCAAATAAACAAAAATAAGCACCCCTTACTAAATAAAGAGATGACAAGAAGAATACAATCTGCAGAAGAAATCCCTCTAACAAATATCAACATATCTTCCTTGGACATTGTTATTCTTGCAATAATTTTGGACACAAAGCAATACATTGTAAAGCCTATGGAAAGTACAATCCAAAGAAGCAAGAAGTTAAATACAGAGAAAAAAAACTACAACTCTTTGCCTCCTTTACATAATCTTAATGTTGAATGCCAAAGGTGCAACAACTATGGCCATAAAGCTAGTGAATGTAGATTACCAATGCAATCCTTGAAGATAGGAAACCCTAACAAACAAAATAATAGGATATGGAAAATAAAATCTGAATTACAAAGCAAGAAAGATGATGAATATATTGCACCTGAAATTGATGAAGTTAATAATAGGAGAATGGTGGGTAAAGCTTCTAATAAGGAATATAAAAATCAAAGTTTTGCATATAAAGTGAATCAAGCTCAAGAAAGGAGAGTTCCTAAAGAAGAATATGACACAATTGTAGTTCTTGATGATGTCTTGCAAATCAATAGTCCACTAGCCAATGAAAGAAAAATGGAAAAAGAAAATTCTAAAGAAGAAGATGAATGAGTTTTTGTTACACAAAATAGTGATGATGATGATGATGAATCTTCAATAGTAGACCAACTAGAAGAATTGAGTGATGATGATCTCAGAAGTTTTCCAATGCTATTTTGATGATCTACTGAAGCTCCTCCTCAAAGAGAAAATATGAACATAAGAAAGGAAGGAGGATTCAGGGAAGACTTAAGATTGTTCCTGGTGATGACCTTGTGAGTATTGAAGAACATAAAATGTTACTCAAGATTGTTACTCTTGGTTGAGGGAAATCATAAATGTGGCATAGAAAATCAAAATCCCATCATTGTTTGTATATCTAAAACTTGAAGTTGACAAGACAAAGAAAAGAGAAAAGAATGTGCAGTATGATTTGGAGTAAGTACTGATGCTACAAATGCTACTAAAGTATGTTATGAGACCCAATGAGGTATTCTCAAAAGAATGAGAAACTAATGAAGAGGCTCTTGGGTTACAAGTGGATGAATAGATGACTAGCATCATGAAGAAATTGGGAGCAATCTGAAAGAAAATAATGATAGTCCTTGAGCAACATTTGTATAATCTTGGCACACTCTTGAAGGAAGCTAAAGGGAAACATAACTAAAACATATCAAGTGCATCATTGAAGCAACATGGTTATAAGAGGACTATAGTTTAAAGTATCATGGCAAAATTAAAACATGTCTCAAGTATCCAAGACAACACTACATCGGAAGATATTATGACCAATTTAATTGTTTTTCTAAGAAGGTAGAAGTTGAAGTTGGTTACTACAGAATCAAATGACTATGATAGAAGCATTAATGTGACATATGTTGAGAAAGGTCCAGTTTCCCTTTAAAGCTTTTTTTCACTGTCTAGGATTAGTAATAAAAAAGGGAGAATTGTTGATAGAGGGAGAGATAGACAGTAAAACAAAGTCCAAAACAAATGGCACAAAAACAGGGGAAGCATCACCTCAGGAGGAGCATCATCTCAGGGAGAGAAGAGAAATATTCCCTTTGTCATTGTTGTCAAAGGGGGAGAGATAAAGAGTAAAACAAAGTCAGCTCAAAGAACTCAAAATACACAATACATTCACAAGGGGAGTAATATTGTTTTACTAGGTTGCCATTAATAACAAAGGGGGAGATTGTTGACAATTTGGTTGGCATTGATGCCAACCTTGATAGATAGGTGAAGTATCATTAATTGATTGGTTTGAGAATCATTTTCAATATTGGACATATTGTTATGAAGGTGACTTAAATGTAAGCATTGTCAATATTGGAGATAATGTTATGAAGGTGACTTGAATGTCAAGCATTGTCAATATTGGATATAATGTTATGAAGTTGTCTTGAATATCAGTAGAAAGATAATATTGACTAGTATATTGTATGAACTTGATGCACTCATCCTATATTGTATGAGGTTGATGAAATCACCCTAATGGAAATATGGTTTATGGTGGATTGTGTTATTAACATCCATGCACAAAAAGAAACTGTGAAGAAATTGTCCAGATAAAAAGGGTAAATGGAGAATCCAATATGGATGCATACAAATCACAAATAAGAATGTTGGACATGGTGTTATAGTGTTGTCATTGATGTCAAATAAGATTAGTATGGGCATTGGTATAGTTAGAGAGTCAAGAAGTCTTGTATAAAAGTCTTGATCATTCAAGCCTTAAGTCGAGTTGGAAACAGTTGTTTCGACCAGTCAAACCTTAAGTCGAGACGAAACAATTAAATGGGTCAAGTCGACTATCTAAATGAAAGGAGAAAAGATTAAAGTCAAGTGTTTCAATAAAATGCAATAGATATCAAGAAGTTTGGTATAAACATCTTAGCAAGAAGTTGAAGTTGAAGAAGTTGAAAAAGTCAAAGGTCGAAGTCAAAGAAATCAGGGATTGAAGGTCGAAATCGAAGAGGTTGAAGAAGTTGAAGGTCAAAGTCAGATAAGTAGAAGAAGTCGAAGAATGAAGCCGAAGTCAAAGTCAAAACTGAAGCAAGTCGAGACGACCAAAGTCAAATTACACAAGTCAGTTTTCTTCTTAGTCGAGTCAGTCCAAGAAAGAAGTAATCAAAGTCGAAGCAAACTTAAATTGGGAAATACAAATCGGGTCAAGGTTGAAGCAAGTTGGGTGGACCAAAATCGAAATACTCAAGTCAAAATTTCTCCTAGTTGAGTCAACCAAAAAGACGTTTGTCGGTCGAATGAGGAAGCAAATACGAAAAAGGGTGAAGACCAAGTTAAATATTTAGTGACTAGCAGTTGAGAGGGCATTGATTTTAATATCCACCATCAAGTAAAATGTTTACAAGTTGAGTTTAAATAGTCACCAACAAAGGAGATATGTGGAGGTCGATTTAAACATTCAAGAAAAGGTAAAATGCATTGAAGTCAATCTGACATCTGATGATGAAAGGAAAATCTAGGCAAGTTGCTTTCAAAAAACACTAGTACCAACCACCTCGCACATGTTCCAGGGAAACTTCTCATGTGTCAACTAATTGGGCTATTCTGCACAAAACCCATGTCGTAGAATTGTAAAATTCATTTCCAACATTCCATAATCTTCGTATGAAATCAATGCCTAATTTTGTGTACGGAAATCAATTAATGAAATCACCATTTGTGTTAATTAAATGAAGGGGTGCAATGTTTCATTACTAAAAGACACAATAGTTCAACCCTATACCTTTTGGAAAGTATATAAGCAGACAAACAAGGTGAAAGGAAAGTGTCTCTACCAGTTTCATTCTAAGATCAAAATGAAGAGCAGAGTCCAAGGAAGTAAAGAGAAGATATTTATGTAACGAGGGTGGAATGGTGGAGCAAGGAAGGACTGATGTCCTTTATTGATTAAAGTTTGAAGAAATGAAGTTGGTGCTTTCTATGGTTGGTGCCCTAAAACAAGGGAGTTGGTGCTTTCTATGGTTGGTGCCCTAAAACAAGGGAGTTGGTGCTTCCTAGGGTTGGTGCTCTATTATTGTACTGATTTTATATTCAAGTTTACTATTGTTCATCAATTGTTGTCAACAAGTTAAAATTATTAAAAGTTTAAGTAATTAACCAACACTGAATCACCCCTCTCTCAGTATTGACCAAGTTTCCAACATCGTCTAGGATTATGTGGTTTTTACACATCCGAGAAATGAAAGAGTCCCATTCCTCATGCATGTCTAAAAGAAGTCCAAGAGCTGCAACATCTTTCCATCTAGCATGCCCAGAG
This sequence comes from Picea engelmannii, assembly GCA_009831015.1. NCBI lineage: Eukaryota > Viridiplantae > Streptophyta > Pinopsida > Pinales > Pinaceae > Picea > Picea engelmannii. The sequence goes on from ML781410.1 coordinate 947,222, forward strand.
GGTCGAGGGTCTCCCATTTGAACGGTAAAAAATGACCAAACATATTATTTGAAAAGAATAAATATATAAATAAATAATTATGGTTAATAAAATGTTAAAAAATATATAAATAAATAACTAATATGAATAAAATATTAAAATAATATATTTATGTTAAAAAGAATAAACATATAAATAGACAATTATTATCAATAAAATATTAAAAAAAAAACACATTTACATAAATAAACCAATACAGATTTTAAATCTGGAGTCATCAAATACTTGAAGAAATCAAATCTAAAATTAAAATAAAACTAAACACAATCTTCATACCCTTAAACTAACGCACCTAAAGCAATTATCACGTTAGGGCTTCGCGGACGTGAAAGTGGAATAAAACGCGTGCCAAAGTCATTTCTATTTACTGACATTAGGGTTTGAGGGCAGAGTAGTTGGATACACAGAAGCGTGGTGAAGGGAGCATCGGGGTGAGGAAGGAGGGAAATTATACCAGTTAAAGCGGTACATGATGAAGCCCATTCCTTCTTTAATTTTTTAATTTTTCTGTTGATTTTCCATTTAATCTGATGAACTAGGCTGGTGTGAACGTTCAATAAAAATGGGAATTACAGTAGGGTTTTGATGAACTAGGGTTTGGTGGGGTTTTAGAGATTTTGATGTATTTAAATGGGGTTTCTTGTTTTTTGAAGTGTTTCAAGGTTGGTTTGATTTTACCACTGGACTAAAACCCGCGTGCGGTTGTTTCCTTTTGCTTCGTACGTGCAATATCTTATCAGATATTTTCAGTTTTTTTCCACGCCCTGACCTATCGTGGGTGCCTTTATTCTTTACAATTACAGAGATCACGAGGCTGAATTTGGTGATTTTGTATCGAAATGCCTCACTCTGCAGTCTGGAATTCTCACCCCAAGAAATATGGGCCTGGTTCCCGCGCCTGGTATGTATAGATATTTATGGAACTCTCTTTTACAACACAGAACAGAAAGCTGTAACGAGATCATTCTCTCTTTTATTGTTCTGCTTATCAATCTATTGAATCTTGTGCTAAAGAGAATACAATTTATGCAGTTGAAAGATTTTATTAATCAGCCTTAACTATTTAATACGCTTTTTCTCATGGTATCTTTGTCACTTTCGTGTATCAGTCGAGTGTGTGGGAACCCACATGGCTTAATTAGGAAATATGGTCTTAATTGTTGCCGACAGTGCTTTCGTACCTATTCCAAAGACATTGGTTTTGTTAAGGTATATCTTTCATTTGGACTTGTGATTTATTTTTATCTTACATCCTCTCTTATATATCACTCAGGTGTATGAATAGTACATTTTGGTGTGTTGGTATCGTTTGAACTCTAAATTGCGTTTTGTGTTTTGACTAGGGCACTAGACGTTCACTCACCGTGACTCAGTGCCCCTTGTAGGCTTATAGGCAATATATTGGATTATGCTGCATGCTGCTATTTGGTGATTTTGAAACCATCCATAGCTTGTTTTTCCATTAAGAGTCATGTAATTTAAGAAATTGTGTTTCTTTTGCAGTATCGATAAAATATGGAGTCTAAGTGAAGGAGCTGCAGAATCATTCTATCTCTACGATTGATTGATGTTTTTGGTCGTTTGGTTTTTTATGTTGTTGCTCAAGTTCCGATCAGTCATTCCAGAACTCAGAGATGGAAAGATAGAAATACTTGACGAACTGTCAAGTTTTATTATTTGCTACTGCACTGATATATAATTACACACTCTAGAGTCGAGGTTATATATGTAGAGCTTTAGGAGGGATTAATTGAATGCGATAATTTTTTCTAAAGTGTATTGAGGAATGGAATCATGTTTTGTGGTTCATTTAGGCTTTTGGTTAATTTGATGCAATAGTACTTAACTTGATTCTCAAAATCTGAAACACTGTCTATAATTTTGTTATGGATTCCAAAATTTTGAATGGTTTTGGTGTTTAAAATGAAAGTGTACTGTGTCAGTTTTTATACTTTTATAGTTGCGCTATTTTTCTGGCTATAGCCACCTTACAAAGCATTTATTTGTTCCTTTGCCCGATAAACTTTTTCCATTACTCCACTTTATTTGTATCAATAGTTTGCCTTTTTCTATTTCCTTTGATAAGCAAGACCTGGATAGTAAGCTTTTTCAGAGGGTACATCCATCGGTTGGTCATCTTGAAAATTTATAGGTAATCTCTGGGAGGAGACTTGTCCATGATAAAGATATAATGCGTAATTCTATTGGAAGTAGCCTTTGGAAGACATGCTTGATAGAACTATGGATTTTAAGTTGTTTCGATACATTACCTCATTGGTAACAGCGTATAATTTTTTTCTTTGTACATGTAACCAAGCACCCTACCTTCCCACCCTGTAAGCAAGGGTGAGATATTTCTCATGTCTCACAAAGAGTGAAACATGTCACGAGCATGATTTGAACCTGGGTTAGGATTCGTCTCAACCACCTGAGCTAAACCTGATTGACATCTTAACAGTATGATATGCCTTTACCTGGCCATATTCAACACTTGAAAACCTACAATTAGTTTATGAACTGGTAGAGTAAAATCCTATAATTGGTTTATGAATTTGTAGAGCCTACAAACAGAATGCCTGTTCTAGAACCTATAACAGAGATAGTGTACTTTTTTTAGTTTGCCACTTTCATACTGTTGGATTCAAGTTATGCTTCCGCAGTTCTTGATAATTTACCACCGATGGAATTGCCTTTTCACTGAAACAACTTTATTTTAGCTGGCTTGATTTGTGTCATTTAAGTATTTCAAATTGTCAGGTTGTTTGCCTTTGCTAAATTTTTCATTCTTTTTGGATTCCCTCCAATTTTTTTTTTAATCCTGTTTTTGAGATTGAGGAATTTCAGATTCGTCATTTTTTTAGTTTTGGAGGTGATTTGAATCTTGTATCTGATTTTTAAAGTGCCCTCAGGAGGCTATATATGTGTATGTGTACATGTCTTGGAAGCCCTATCATTTTTATATGGCTATATTTATTTTGGACATTAAAGAGGGGTTTGACCTTCTAACACCATGATTATAGGCCATTACTTGCTCTAACCTGAACAACCACCCTTCAGAGGGTTGACCCTTTATGACTAAGTAGGTTGCCCAACATAAATATTTTACATAAGTTCAACTTAAAGTCAGGATATATGTATATGTATTTGTATGTTCTGGAAGCCCTAACATTTTTATATGGTTATATTTGATTTGGCCCTTAAAGAAGGGTTTGACCTTCGAACATCATGATTAGGCCACCAGGAATAACCATTCATTTGGAGGGTTGAACCTTTATTATTAAGCATGCTGCCCAACATAAATGTTTTTAACAAGGCCAACTTCCAGCCAAGTTCAACTTCACTAAATCTAGGTTGACCTTCTAGTTAGGACCAAGCCATTTAATTTAGACAAAACTAACCTCTTCTAATCTTCAAGTTAACCTTTCAGTTGAGACCAACTCTTTAAAAGCTCGATCTTTCAGGGCAAATACCAAGACCCTACCTAACCTTCTCAGGGTTGACCTTCTACTCATTGAGGGTTTGACCTTTCATTCGAGACTTGGATCAATCCAAGATAAGTTGGGGTTTACCATTCAATTTGAGGTTAATCGTTTGCAGATTTAAGGCTGCAGACATGGATGTAATTTAACTTTTTAATTTTAAGAGACCTGTAATCTGCAACAATAACTTATGGGCATTAGCTTGAAACATATATGATAGCTGGCTATGTATTTGGTTGTTGTTTATGGACTACTTTTTATTTAATAATACTTTAAATCACCTTTGCAAGGGTGATAGAAGCCAAAGAGTTTTCTGGCTACCCATGGAAGTATTATTTGTACCTATTGTGTATAATAATAAGTGGAGGTAGAGACTTAGATCTGTAGCCTCAGTGTATATTTTGCTTTCTGACTTGACTTTCTTTTCATTGTCGGTTAGTTGATCTTGAAGATTTTGCAATCTGTCATTTATATATAATGAGCTGAACCATTGGCACTTGAGGCTGATTATAGAATTCCACTTCACTTGTTTAAGATTCATTGTGTGATCTATAATACATCAAGCGTATCAATTTTAACCCCTTCTGTCATTTCAATTAACCAATAGTCCATCCTATGTTATAGAATGACCAGAGAATTTGTCCATTAGAATAACTAGAGATATTATCTCGTCTTACCTTAGAAAACAAGGGAGCATGTCGATCTTTGAAATATGGGAACAGAGGAGGTGTTGGGAGCAAGGAGCTGAGGGTGGGATTTATATTGAAAAGCAAATTGAAAAAGAATTCTACTTCACTTGTTTAAGATTCATTGTGTGATCTATAATACATCAAGCGTATCAATTTTAACCCCTTCTGTCATTTCAATGAACCAATAGTCCATCCTATGTTATAGAATGACCAGAGAATTTGTCCATTAGAATAACTAGAGATATTATCTCGTCTTACCTTAGGAAACAAGGGAGCATGTCGATCTTTGAAATATGGGAACAGAGGAGGTGTTGGGAGCAAGGAGCTGAGGGTGGGATTTATATTGAAAAGCAAATTGAAAAAAAACCCATGGTGGCCGACAAAGATTTATCATATAATACTGTCTTTCTTTGCTGGCCTTAATAATTTGCTCTTTCATTTAATTCTTTTTCTTTTTAATCTTTGAGAAATAGCTAGGTACTCTAATTTTTTCTGTCTTCAGATTTTTCCAGGATAGATAACTGTTTCTTTTTTTTTAAAGAGGTCTGAATCAATGTCATCAACAAGTTCTTTACATTTCGGGATTATTTTCTGCTGCTCTGTTCCTGAATAATGTGTTGTGCATCTGGTTTTATGAGACTTTTAGAGGGCTGACGACCCTTTTCTGCTATAACATGTGTTCCTTTTCGTCTCCTTGATTGGATTCCAAGGACCTTTCCCTTTTGAACAAGGGACTGTTTGTGGCTTTTCCACCTGATGTTTATTTCTAGACAAATCCTTGCACAACAGAACACTCATGCTGGAGGGTGGTAGTGCCTTTTCTTGTCAACTTTTTTCCAGGTAATTCCCAATACATTTGAGGATATCATCTTATAAAAAAGAGGGAGTTTTTCATATAGTCCTTTTTCTCTTGAAAAATGTATAACTAAAAACTTTTGAAGAGAACTTGAATCCTAATTCTTTTTAAATTTGCAGAGTCCCAGTACTTTAAATCTACAATCTTAGGTACCTGTTTAAAATAACAGAAATGGGAATCAAGTAAAATTTATAGTTTTGGGTGTGAGATCTTATTCGAAAGTACAGATTTCAGCAGTTTTGTGCTTGATTTCATGGAGGGAGCCCTTAAGAAAAGCACTAGAGAAACTTTGGGTGATGTTAGAAGGTACAAAGGTTCCTTAAAAGTTAATGATCTCCTAATATTTGGATGTATGCATCTTTGGGGGAGGCCCACTGAATTGCTTCTTAATTTTGCTTTTAAACTTTGTAGCTTGCAAGTAGAGAGATTAGATGTCAATGGGGTGCACCCATCTTTGGAATAACCAACTATTATTGATTGTGTGCTTGGACTCTACCCAGATGTTGTTTGATGTGGAGATAACAATGCACTTTGTTCAACAACACCTTCCATAGTGGATGAAGCTATAAAAAACATTAGTAGTTGTGCCCTTGGAAGGAATGTTTGGTGCTTGAGGAACATTGAAGAAAACCAAGATATATATTTTAACTAGGACGAGTAAGTGTCGAAGCCAAATGCAAGAGAGGCAAAGAGATATACTTATCAAACAAATATGAGAACATTAACAAAGTTTCAATTGAGAATCAAATAGGGCAGTGCATGTATTGTCTTAAGGTTACAACTTATTGCTTTCAAGGTTAGTTGGTTTTACTAAAATTTGACTCATCCCCACCCAAAATTTTTGGGGTGCACTCCTTTTTTTCTAGTATGGGTTGGTGTCCATGTTTTGGTGTGACATGGTTAGTTTTTGGTGTCATCCTTGATCTTACGGGGTTATTCGTTTGGGAAAGTACATGAAGATTCAATTATGATTGTGTCTCGTGCAAGTACCATGCTCTTGCCACTTTGGTGCAAGAATGGTTGTGTAGCCTTTTGGTCCTCTTTTTTAATTCATGTGGGTCTTGGATCCCTTCTTTGGGTTTGTTTTCCATAATTGGTCATGATCACCTACTGTGTTTTATGTGAAGATTAGGGTCTTTATGTGTGGGGGTGTGTCTCCCAAAAGGTGGGCCTCTGGGCACGCTCCCCTGAAAGGGGGATGGCTAGGTGYCCCCCACCCCCCACCTCTTGATTTTTTAGCTCATCGAGGCTTAAAATAAACAAAATAAAAACAAAAAGCATTTTAATAATAAACCAACCTCTACTCACGTAGTGACATGTTGAAATTACTAATACAATTGAGAGGGGGGGGGGTGAATCAGTTGTCTTTGTGCTTAAACAATAATAAGTCTATTAAAATATTCTTAATCTTTCCTCAAGTGATCATCAACATTATACAACATATGGACAGTAAAAGTAAAAAACACCAGTCACACATAAGGTATATAGTGTACACAGAGACAGATTTTCACGAGGAAACCCATAAAGGGAGAAAACCTCTTCTTCTTCGAAATGATAGGCAGTCTTTTAAGTTCTGTACATCTTTAATTGAGCACCAACTCAATGTTAGGTTGCTACCTTTGTTTTACAAGCTACAACTTGTTTGAGAGCACCAAATTTCTGGTTTCTCTAGCACCCACTAGAAGGAAGCACCAACTCCCTGGTTTCTCTAGCACCCACTAGAAGGAAGCACCAACTCCGTATAAGTTCCAACACCAACTGGATGGAAGCACCAACTTCCAGTTACACAGGCTCCAACCTGTATAACAGAGAACACTTGTTCTCCCTAGCACCACCCTGCCACCCTGGTTTCTCTGGCTGCAACCAAATGGAAGCTACAACTTCCTGTGTTCAAGCTCCCACTTGAACCTCTGAGGACAACAGTCCTCCTGAGCACCTCCCAACCTCCCTAGAACATAAATTAACATATAAACATTCAACTACATAGATACATCAATTCTTACCAATCTTTTTTTGTTCTGTACATCTGGTCATCTTCTAACTGTTTTGCAATTCATTTCTTCCTCTGTCTGTTTATCAGGTCTGCTCTACATCAACTTGTTCTGTCATTTTGCTCTTCTTCAACTTGTTCTGTTATTCTGCTCTGCGTTTCATCTCACATTGTACATATGCTCAATCTCCTCCTGCGCATTCTCTCCTTTTCCTTTTCTTATGGTTTCATTCTTCTCTCATACAGAACAACCAACCCAACACAGTCTGTCTCATTTTGTTTTATACACCCCTACACGACGGTTCAACTTCCCAACTCCTTAGGCAAAAAGATGACAACTGTCTGAGCAACTGAAACGCCAACTAATCGACAATCATGAGTTCGTTTCGTTAACAGATTCCAAACTAAGGAGTTAACTGTGAGAGAGAACAGTAACCCTTTGATCAACACTTGATCTGATGGTTCAGATCATTTTGCGATTTCGCATATCGCGATTTCGACACTCCTGATGTTTAATGTTCTTGTCACTTACAAATCCCGATCTACGAAATTTCGATACAGAACTTTTTTGCACTAGCTCCTTCTCGAATATGACTATGGTCATAACCAAGTGCCTATGCAAAAAGCGCTTTCGCGATTTCTCGTTTCGTGATTTTCGACACTATGCTCCGTTGACCCCAAGTCAGTGAAATTTTGATCACTTGCCACATGTTTTGTGATTCCATGGGCCATATCTAATCTTGATTCAACGACCACGATTGAATCGCGATTTCGCGATTTCGGCATTTTTGATGCATTGGGTTCTTTGCCTCTCTATGTTGCGATTTGCGAAACTCCGATATGGAGTTTGATCAACGGTCCAGATCTGATCTCTATTCAACGGCTGCGATTATATCGCGATTTCGCATATCGCGATATCGAGATTCCTGATGTTAATAAACTTTGACATCTCCAACTCTTGATCCTCGAAACTCCGACATGGAGTTAGATCAATGGTCCAGATCTGAGCTTGATTCAATGGCTGCGATTGAATCGCAATTTCGCATATCGCGAAATCGACATTCTTGTTGCATTGTTTCTTTGACATCTCCAACACGCGATCCTCGAAACCCTGACATGGACTGGAATCAACGGTCCAGATTCAACCTTAATCTGACGGCTCAGATTACATTGCGATTTCGCATATCGCGATATCGAGATTCCTGATGTCAATAATCTTTGACATGTCCAACTCTCAATCCCCGAAACTCCGACAAGGAATGGAATCAACGGTCCAGATCAAACCTTTGATCTGACGGCTCAACTTACATCGCGATTTCGAGAAGTTAATGAACCTTGTTCCTTTGACTCTCTAGTCAGCGAACTTACGATCTTTCCCCACGTGTCCTTCCTGATGATGGACGATCCTCCTCCTTTCGGGATTTTGTGAGCCCCTTTTCTTCTTGTTATACTTTAAAAGGCGTGCAGGTTCTCCTTGATCCAACGATGGTCGGATCTCGCGCTTGGATCGAACCCCTGAGATCTATCCTCCTCTTCAGTGCGCTCTTCTTGTCTAAATTCAGATCTGACGACCCTTGTTTTGTCGGGAATTTTGGATGGGATCCAACGATCAATAGTTCTTTTCAAACTTTACGAGTCTTCGATCACTCGATCAATGTTGCGTTGCCTTCGATCATTCGACCTTCCTGAACTTATCTTCTGTTTGCCTGTCGATTACAAACTTCCTGTACTCATGCCATCTTCACTGTTGTACTTGCCATCAATGACAAGCATTCGCTGTCTGTTAAATATTTGCCATTCGTTGTCTGTTAAATATTTGCCAACATGACATTCCCATTAATGGTTCTCATGACTACATGCAGCATATGGATGTAGAGGACCAGTCAATGGGATTGACTCCTTGATGCTCATTTTATTTTCAATGTTCATTGTTCTTTGTTAATTTTCAGTTTTAACTTTTGAGTCTTGACTCTAGACACTGATGACCTCAGACCGAGCCTTTGATTCGTCAGTCTTTACTATTTTTGACTTTGAGTAATTTCAGACTTCAGTATCTATTATTTTGCTTAGTAATAATTAGATTCTGGAATGATGAATGTAAATCAATGTTTACAGTATTTCTGTTTCATTTTTGATTTATGAATCAATTTATTTCATTACCGAATATGAATCTGAATTATGTTTATTTTACTGTTTACTATCTAGTATTTACATTTCAATATGATGAATTTGCATGGGATGAATTGTTATTGTTGGTATTTTATCATTATCATTATTATTTTTATAATTTTAGAGACTGACCCCTATGCTAGGGGAACCCCCCCGCCCCCATGAATTTCCCTAAAATTTGGGGGTGCTCCCACAGTCTCCCATGTGCGTCTCCCTTCTCCCCCGTCCTGGAAACTTGGTGGAACATAGTTATATTATAAAAACCTTTTGGGTTTGTGGGTTTAGGGTGCTCTACTTCTGATTTCCTGTGCTCTAATTGCTTGCATGTGTTCTATTATACAGGTATTTTGATTCGTCTTCCCAATCTTTCTACTAAGCCACTTCCTCTAGATGCTTGAGGCTATACCAAATTTCTCTTTTGGTATTTGAATGCCGATATTTCACACATCTCTTAGAGAACTTGTAGTCTCCTCTAGATGACCATAGCAAAACATTCAGGCAAGAGGGACCTGATAAATCCGAGATGGTTGATGAGGCAACAGTGCATTGATAGCATCTATCTCGAACATGCCTGGACCTATTTGTACATCTTCTCAGGATTTGGATTGGGTTAACGTGGTTTAGCATTACATGTTGTATCTACATTTCAATTTTCTCGAGTCTTTCATTGCTTTTATATGGGTTCTGCTTTCAGAATATGACAAAAATGTATCTCTTGAGATACCCTTGTGTGTGCTAGCATTTTCCACGAGTGTGTCAGACTTGGTCATGCTGCAACTTACTCGAGTATTTTGTTGCATTTGGGCAGGGTTTGCTTTCATAATGTAACAAAAGTGTATTGCTTAACACCCCTTGGTGTGTGCTAGTATTTTCTGTGAGTGTGACATGTTCATGCTGCAAGTTACTTGAATTTTTCATTGCATCTTGATGGTTTTTGCTTTCGGAATATGAAAAAGTTTATACCTTGACATCCACTTGTTTGCTAGAACTTTTCTGGTGTGTCAGACTTGTTCATGCTGCAACTGGTGTACCTGTCCAAAATTTATTTGTACTTGGAGATTATGACTGCTAGATGTTGTCCATGCCTAGCAAAATTTATTTGTTAAATGATGACTGTGGTGACATGTTCCCAAAAGAGTATTCCTATTCAAGAATGCTAAGAAAAGAAGTGATTCGTTCCCCTTTTAGCTGGATAGGTTTTAGTCAGTCTCCATCATTTGCATGTAGTGCACTATCTAAACATGATGTGGCTTGTGAATGTTTGTGATACGGTGACCTAGCCATAAAAAAGAAGAGGATCTTGTTGACAAATTGAATTATACTCTCCATCATTTGCATGTAGTGCACTATCTAAACATGATGTGGCTTGTGATTGAGCGTGATACGGTGACCTAGCCATAAAAAAGAAGAGGATCTTGTTGACAAATTGAATTATACCAGGAGGTTTGGAAATGTTTTTATTAAGGTGGCTGTTGCTTTTGCTTATGTTTGTGATTTTGTAATTATACTTGAGGCTAGAAATCAGGTAAGTTGGATTATGATAAATGTGTCTGGCAATCTTCCGTAGCGTTGTAGCAGATGTGTAAGGAGCAAGTACATACAACATTGGTCATTCAGCAGTTCCTGCTGAAATATTGTCAGGAATCCATCTGATTCACGATCCTGTGTTCCATGCTAAAACAATAGATAATATGGGCATGAGCATATGATTTGTAGAAAGGCATTGAACCGAGTCCATATGCTTGGTCTAAAGCCCCACAGAGGGCAGTGCACACATGATGTTTTTGACAGAAATTGAAAGATTCTTGAGAATATAAAGAAATTGAAAGATCAGCAATTGGGGCTTGAATTTTGTTGGGCTTATGGGATGTTGATGCGTCCTTGAAAAGAGACGAGAAACAGGGATTCACTATATTACTACCTCTGGATATGTTTTTGGTGCATTGCAGAACCACTATTGTGTGGCAAACCTTATCCATGATATTCAGTTTCTTTCAAGAGGTGAATGCAACGGGCAATCAATGCATCTGAAGAAAACTGGGGATGCCAATACAGTATATCGTATTGATAGCAGGATGAAGCCAGATTGACCAAGTAAAAGATTTCAGTGGCCCAAATAACGAACATAATAAAAATTAATTGTGAAGTGCATCAGAATTGGACATTTCCTGAACATCTGAGGACAAGGGAAATATGTTCTAGCATTTTGGGTTCTCACTATGTGATAAAAATTAGAGAAATGGAATATCGGTTGCTGTGACATCAACGTCCTTACTTCACAACTTTACACGTCCAATTGCTCTACTTGATAAAAAAGATGAGGTTATGCCATGCTCTCTACTAGAAGTCACCTAGAGCACGCTTGGTGCCATAGTTCTTTGCATAAAATAATAATATGCTGAGTCTGGTCTACCTTAGTGGAAGGCCTCGATATACTTAAATGCATCACAACGCTATTGGACTTGTTTCACAAGTGATATTATGGCTGGGAAGTGCTGCATTTATCTAAAGATTGAAATTGACGGGAACACTCAATAGATTGAGCCAGTTTCCATCATAAAATGCGTGGGCACATGGATTACTTGCAATATGAGTAACTCTAAAAGACGATGTGATGCTTCTCTCCTTGGATATTGACCTTCGTGCAACATTTATAGTTGTTTTTTTCCGATTAAATGAATAATAGCACGATCACAATGCTGCACCATTAAGGGATTTTACCAAACATGGCAATGACCTGGAGGTTCCTCGGGGACACAATAGAGATAATGGATGTAGTTGCAAGTGTCTTTTGTTTGGCACGAATGTATTGCTGCTTAGGTCGAGAAGCATGGACTACTTGCTCTTTGTGAATGTAGGCGGATGCGGTCAGTGTTTTGCACCCTTGCTTTCTACTTTAGAATTTTTATTGCTTGTTAGAGAAAATGCAGCAAAGTCTAAGTTGGCTCGAATATTTACAAGAGGCATTTTTCTCATGTCATTGATGTTTAATGGTCTCTAATTACTATAATCAAGACAAGGGTGAGGCCGTACCTCTAATAGTCCCGCTCAGGTTGAGAAGCATGAACTGCTCTCTATGAATGTAGTGTTATGAGTGCAGTGTTTTGCACCTTTGCTTGCAAATACTTGGACTTATCGCTTGTTAGAGGCACGTCTCTCATATCATTGATGTTTAATGGTCTCTAATTACTATAATCAAGACAAGGGCGAGGCCTTTCCTGTAATAGTCCGCCATTTGCCAAGGTAAATAAGAAATATAGTTGAATATGTCTTTGCGACTCGTGCCCAGACATCTTACTAATCTCTTGTTGGAAGTCATGATGGTTTAGGAAGATGCAAAGAGAAGTTATTGATTTAGGAATAATATCTGTAACTCATTATCTGGCATATCTGGTTTTGGAGACCTGCATTTTGCAAAGCGATCTGGAAATTGTTTTGGCTTTACACATTGTTCTAGTCTTCCGGGATATGCAAAAGAAGGCACTAGTTTAGGAATAAAATCTGTAACCCACGTATCTGGCATTTCTGATTTTCGAGACCTTCCTTATGCAAAGGGATCTGGAAATTGTTGTGGCTTTATACATTGTTCCTGTCTTGCGGTTACGAACGAATGAAATCTGTAACCCACTTATCTAGCATTTCTGGTTTTGGAGACCTGCATTATGCAAAGCAATCTGGAAATTGTTGTGGCTTTACACATTGTTCCTGTCTCGCAGCAGAAACAAATGGAAGGTACTGGTTTAGGATTAAATTTCTGTAACCCACTTATCTGGCATTACTGGTTTTGAAGACCTGCATTCATGCAAACAACGTGTAAATTGTTGTGGGGCTTTGGGAGAGATGCAAAAGGAAGACAATGGTTTAGGAATAAAATGTAGAACATAAGCTGAAGTATTTAAAGTTCAATAGAATGTACCATGAGAGAATATCGGTTGCTGGTTCCAAACATGGATCAAGGGATTGAAATTATTGTATCAAGAAAAATGCGCTGAATGGGAAAAAGCCAGGCGAGCAATATTGGATAGAGTATGCCTCGTTGACACTGCAGTCTCGATGGATCATCAAGGAAGTGCTTTTACCAAATTGATGACACATGCTCATCGTAGAGAGCTTGCGAGGGGTAAAAATAACGCACCCTTTTTATATATGGCAAACCTCAGCATTGGATTTTGGTAGACACTATGTGCCATTGCATTTCTTCTCGAGATTATGCATATAGATCGAGGCATCAAAGCAAAATATTATATTTTAAGCGGAGGAATTGATGGCTAAATTGAAAGTTAGCATTACCATTCATGATTGAAGATTCCTATCCTATTTATGATTTGGTATCTTGCACTCTGATGCTCGTAATGATCTATCGAAGGCAATGAAATATTTTGCACCAACACACCTATTGTAAATATTAACCGCTCTCTCCCATTCAAATGGGTGTGATACTAGCTAGTGAAGTAGAGGCATTCAAGTACATATTAATAGTTATGCTTGTCGATGGAGCGAATGCTTTCCGAGATGTTTAGATCCAAGCCTTATTCGAGCACAAAAGACTTCAATCTAAGCTGTGGTCTTGTGGATGTATTGTTCCAGTGAGCACACATGCTGAAAGCATCACAAGCGGTTGGATGGTGAGATGCTCAAGTTCCAAAGAGAAGGTGGTGAGTTTTAGTCCCCTTGGCATTTTTTTTAAAGGCTTGCCTTTGTTATTCGACAATAGGATCTATGTTAGAAGGTAGAGTTCCACCCTTCAACAATAGGATCTATGTTGGAAGGTAGAGTTTCACCCTTGTGTTGGGAACTTTGCTCATGGATCTTTGCCCTTAGGGGTCTTGGTCAATTTTAGGATGACCTAGATTGTCAAATTAAAAAAAAGAAAACGAAAAAGTTGAAATTTTGACTCGTTGAAAAAACACCTCACATGAAATAGGGCTATTTGAGTACCCCACATACAAAGTCTTTTTTAAACGAGTCTCTAATTTTCTTGTAAACATTGCACCAAAATCACAAATAAAACATGCGACTCAATTGATTGAGTCTTAAAAATAAGCTATAATGGTGTTGAAGGCCTTTAGAAACTAAGATATGGATGCCCCACAAATCAAAGCCCCTGGCAAAACAAATGAAAAATGTTTTTCATGTTTGTCAATACACCATCTTATAATCCTAATCCTTGTGGCTTTTCAACGAGTGTTTTTGTAAACATCGTCATCGTCATTTGGCTAAATGATCATTGAGTTGTCCAAATTTGTCTTTGTAAAACATAATTTAGGGTAAAAGGGTGTTGCCATCATTGCCATCAGACCTCATCGTCGTTTGGCTAAATGATCATTGAGTTGTCCAAATTTGTGTTTGGAAAACTTGTAATTTAGGGTAAAGGATGTTGCCATTAGATTGTAGATTGTTGATTCGGCATAACTCCCAGAGAAGCATAGAGTGGAGTCGGTGGTTTCTTTGGGTAGCTGTCTTAGTTATATTCTTTGATTACCTTTTTAAATTGGATTTACAAAAGACATTTTAAGATTGATTGAACTATTATCCTAATTATAAGCACACCATTGAAAACTTTGAAAACTTGTAATTTAGGGTAAAGGATGTTGCCATCAGATTGTAGATTGTTGATTTGGCATAACTCCCATAGAAGTATAGAGTGGAGTCAGTGGTTTCTTTGCGTAGCTACCTATATTCTTTGATTACCTTTTCAAATTGGATTTACAAAAGACATTTTATGGTTTCTTTGTGTAGCTACCTTAGTTATATTTTTTGATTACCTTTTCAAATTGTGTAGCTATCTTAGTTGTATTTTTTGATTACCTTTTCAAAAAATTGGATTTACAAAAGACATTTTAAGATTGATTGAACTATTATCCTAATTAAAAGCACACCATGTTTTCAACTTCGATTTGCAAAAGACATTTTAAGATTGATTGAACTATTATCCTAATTAAATTTAAGATTGATTGAACTATTATGCTAATTAAAAGCACACCATGTTTTCAACTTGGATTTGCAAAAGACCTTTTAAGAAAGGAGAAGTTTCAACTTGGATTTGCAAAAGGCATTTTAAGAAAGGAAAAGTTTCAACTTGGATTTGCAAAAGGACATTTTAAGAAAAGTAAAAGATGTTGATGATCGGATTTTTTTAAAGACATTTTAAGAAATGAAAAGTTTCAACTTGGATTTGCAAAAGACATTTTAAGAAAGGAAAAGTTGTTGATGATCAGATTTAAAAAAAATAGTATTTGCTTAGCTTTTTTGATTTCATAGTGTTTGCATAGCAAGAAGAGTTTGCACTCCTGAGTTTTTAACAATACATTTTACGGGGTAATTCATCAAGTATTTCCTTATTTCGAGGATGATATTTAAGATAATTGGATTCTTTAGGGTTTAAAGGCCACGCGAATAATGAACAATTGGCTCACAAAGAGAACACAAATGTTAGAAAGTAGGATTTGATCTTGGGAGGGAGGATAATAATTTTCTTCTCAACCATTCAAATTACACCCAATTGATGTTGTGCTCTTAGTTGAAATAAAATGTTTTAAATTGTCGATTATCTAATATTCTATTGTGAACCTTAATGATCACATAAGTGTTTCACTAAACACATTGGGCCAAAATATATTTTATTTCACTTGGATCAAACATATTTTATGTTGAATTATTTCCAACATTTAATCACTAAATTTTAAAGTTTGACAAATTGATACAACCTTTCAAATTCTAAACATAAATGATTGGTAGAAAGTACATCTTTACTATGGATCAATGTTCATTAAAGTTCATTAAAAGCTTGAAGAAATATATTATCAATTTTTGCATTGTTGTGACTTATATACAACTCCAAAATAAAAGAAGGAAAGACGCCTCCAAATAGAAGGGCTAAAGAAAGAAAGATTCCTTCTCATTGAAGGGCCAAAGAAGGGAATGTTACATCGTTGTTTTGTAGTTGAGAGCTCATTATAAGTCGTTCTTGTAAAAGAGAGTGTCTTTGACTTGTTTTGCTTATTATAAGTTATTGGGAGTTTATTTAAGTTCGTTCATGTAAAAGAGAGTGTCTTTGCCTTGTTTTGCTTATTATAAGTTATTGGGAGTTTATTTAAGTTCGTTCATGTAAAAGAGTGTCTTTGACTTGTTTTGCTTATTATAAGTTATTGGGAGTTTATTTAAGTTGTTTTGCCTACTATTATTATTGGGAGTTTATTTAAGTTGTTTTGCTTACTATAAGTTATTGGGAGTTTATTTAAGTCTTCCATGTAGAAGAGGGTGTCTTTGACTTGTTTTAAAAACTTTGTTCAACAAGAATAACATGTGAACGCTTCATACTCAATTTGATTACGGAAATATTTTTTTGAATTAAATTTTGATTTCAAATTATTCCTTTATATGCATGTCAAAATTGATATATCTAAGTCATTTTCAAACATAAGGTTGCTTAACTAATTCAATATTGAATTATTAGGCTAAAAGGTAAAGATCTTTTTATCAAAATTGATATACCTAGGTCATTTTCAAACACAAGGTTGCTTAACTAGTTCAATATTAAATTGTTGGTCTACGAGGTAAATATATTTTGCTTTCCTTGGAAAGATTAGTGTTGGTCTCACTGTCCAAATAAGAGGCCAACTAGGGAATTCAATATTAATTGTTGGTCTAAGAGTTTAATATCTTTTGCTTTCCTTGGAAAGATTAGTGTTGGTCTCATTGCCCAAATAAGAGGCCAACTAGGGTGATCTACCAAAGCAGATTAATATTGACCTTACCTACCAAATAAGAGACTAACCTGGAAATTGAATATGTTTTAAGGATGGTTTACCAAAGTAAAGATTCATTAAGATTTATCCCTTTGCCTTAGGTTTGTTTTTGTGGTTAATTCCGTTATGAAAATGCATATTTGAATTAAAATTTGATTTAATGTTATTCCTTCCCCTAGTGGATATCATAATTAATATCTTCAAAATCATTCTCTAACACTAGGTTTAACTAATCAATATTGAATTGTTAGTATTAGATAAGGTCTTTTAAATTCTTTGAAAATATTAGTGTCTTCAAAATCATTCCTTAACACTAAGTTTAACTAATCAATATTGAATTGTTCATATTAAACAAGGTCTCTTAAATTCTTTGAAAATATTAGTGTTGGCCTTTCCTTTCACTAGGCCCAAGTAAGATCCTAATCTTACTTGTGCTGGTATGGAAAGATTGTCCTCCCTTCTAGTAAGTTTAAGTAAGGTCTTGTTTTATTTGAGAAATAGTTGGTATTAAAAGGCCTTATCCAAGTGAAATAATGTTATTCTTTAGTTGGTTGAAGTAAAATCAACTATATTACAATTAATAGTTCAAGTAAGGTCTTGTTTTATTTGAGAAATAGTTGGTATTAAAAGGCCTTACCTAAGCGAAATAATGTTATTCTTTAGTTGGTTGAAGTAAAATCAACTTTATCACAATTAATACTTAATACTTTGAGGTCACTCTTTAATATTACAAATAAGGTTGTTTAACTAGTCAATATTGAATTGTTGAATTGTTAGTATCTGAGTTAAGGTTTTTTATTTTCTTTGGAAATAATAGTATCGGTCTTACTTTTCAGAGAGGGTTGTCTTGCTTGGGTTTTCCTTTGAAGTAGCTTTGGTAAGGTCATGGTCTAACTTATTTAAGAAGGTAGGCCTTGAAAGGCCTAACCCAAGAGATAATATTATCCCTTATTTCGCCAAAGTAAAGTCAATGCTATATCATTGCTAGATACCATAAAGACTCTTCAACTAGAACTAAGGATTTTCAACTTGATATAGTGGAGATTTTAAATTAAAATGAGCGTAGTCAAAAGTTTGATTCAACATCACTAAATCATAAGTGAATAATATGGGGCACTCAAATAGCCCCATTTCATGTGGGGGTGTTTTATTGATGAGTCAAAGTTTCATCTTTTTCATTTGTATTTTTTTTAATTTTTTTAATTTGACAATCTAAGCCATCCTAAAATTGATCAAGACCCTTAAGGGAAAAGATCCATGAGCAAAGTTCCCAACACAGGGGTGGAACTCAACTTAGATCCGCATAACAAAGACATGCCTTTAAAAAATGTCTAGGGGACTATAACTCACCTCCTCTTTGGAACTTGACCATCTCACCATCCAACCGCTTGTGATGCTTGAGCATGTGTGCTCACTAGAACGATACATCCACAAGACCCCATCTTAGATTGAAGTATTTTGTGCACGAATAAGGCTTGGATCTAAACATCTCGAAAAACATTCGCTCCATCGACATACATAACTATTAATATGTACTTGAATGCCTCTACTTCACTAACTAGTATCACACCCATTTGAATGAGAGTGGGAGAGCGAGCAGTTAATATTTAAAATGGGTATGCCCTCAGGTGTCTTTGTCAATTTTAAGATGACTTAGATTGTTAAATTAAAAAAAAAAGATGAAACTTTGACTCATCGAAAAAACACCCCTGCATGAAATGGGGCTATTTGGGTGCCCCATATATAAATCATAAATGAAGAATAATAATGCTGAAAAGGTGACCTTTGTGATGATATCTTTTTGCAGGTTTGACAATTTATTTGACAATAATGTTTTGCAGGTTTGACAATTTATTTGACAATACATTATGCTATGGGATTATTGTGTTTCAAGGATTTCATACCCAAAAGGTGGACAAGTTTGAAGGATTTCAACAAAAAGAATGAAGAAGAGTCAAATATCACAAGTAAATTACAATGCTTATAGCTTACATGTGGAGAGCTTAAGATCTACTTGGCATACACTCAAATACACATGAGCAGAGCATTGAACGTAATCTCAAGTGTCAGAACTCAATCATATTAAGCACTGAATGATGGATCAAGAGTTTCTATGTTCAATCCCAATGCATAAAATTTTAAATGGTTTAAGGTCATTAGATTGAAAAGATGCAAATGACTTATTTAGTGCACCTTGCACTAGATCTGTTGTCCGACAAAGAATTACTAAGAATTATGCCAGTGAAATGCAAACACTAGGCCTAAAAGATGTTTAAAATGGTATACAATGAAATGAAAGGAGATATGAATACTTGTATTAAGATAGACATTGGCTTGTTTTAGATATGTAGTGGAACAATTAAATTGATCATGGGGCACCTCTTCCCACAACATCAATGACAATGTTATAAGTAACAAGGTTTCCCACAACATCAATGACAATGCTATAAGTAACTAGGTTTGGCTTACAACTAGAGATTATAATAACTAACTTAAATGACAATGTTATAAGTAAAAAGGTTTAGCTTACACTAGAGATTAGAGTAACTTAAATATGCTAATGGCTTCCTTGCATAGATTGCAATCGTAAGCGATATTGAGAGCATAGATGACATAAACATTGTTGGCTTTACGAGGGACATGTCCCAAGCCGACCCAAAACATTGATCATAGTATTCAACAACTGCCCTTGTCTCGGGTTCATAGCTCGAGTGGTTGGGTAGCATTTTTGTTATCCTCCCCACCTAGGTTCAATTGCCTCAAAGTGGACATGTTGGCCCATTGTGATAAGGCTAGAAGGGTAGATGACCCTTGGGATAGAGGTTCTCTTTGGTGGGCTTTTGGGACACTTCGACCCTTGCTAAGTCATAAGTTATTGGTATATCTGGCTTGTGTGCTAATGGATATACCCTTGGTTTATAGTGGCAGCTAGTAGGCTTGATCTCGGTCCTAGCCCAGATCAAACTTACCAGTGACTGATTCCCATGTTTAAAAAAAAATACTCAACAATTGCCCTTACTCATTCTCCTTCGAACTTTTGCTAGAAAATGATAAGTGAAAGTAGTGCATTGTTGTCCTCCAGTTTCCCTTGCTCGTTCCTTCAACGTTTTGCTAGAAATTGCCCAATAAAAGAAATGCATTACATTCTTGCATTCTCCTTGAGTCATTTGTGTAAATGGATTTGATAGCTATATATGGACGCTTGGACGAGGCATTGGGTCATGTTGCAATGAGAGATTGTATATCAATCTTTTGATTAAGAAGATGGTATTGAAGTTGCTTGGAACATGGTGTCTTTACAAGACCTTGATGATAGAAGCTTATCTGGCGAAGAAACAAAGAGTTGTTGGAATGAAAACATTGCCTTGCTTTACCATCCTTGGTTAGAGAAAAGGACAAGATCGTGGATTTTCATCATTGATATTCACCTTGGGGATGTTGGAACAATGCACCCCTATAGTCTAAATTCAAGGTCACAATGTTTGTATTCAAAGCCATGGGTAATGTGCCCATCTAAGAAATATTTGGCGAGACTGGGGATTTTCATCATTGATATTCACCTTGGGGTTGTTGAGACAATGCACCCTAATAGTTTACATTCAAGGTCACAATGTTTGTATTCAAAGCCAAGGGTAATGTACCCATCTAAGAAATATTTGGATTTTAAATTATCTCTCTCTCTATATAGTTTTCAGACAATTGACATGCCTCCTTTGTTAAAATATTGTGTATTTGCAAAGAATATTCTTATCCCCTTTTGTGGATAAAGATAAAATATATTTATTATTGATTAGATCAATCCCCTTTTGTGGATTGATTATGTCAGGTATTGTAAATGACCAAATCCTCTTTTGCGGATTGGTCAAACCCTAATTGTAATAGGCTAAATAAGAAGTCGGCCCCAGAATATATTAAAGAGGCCCCTGAATATATTAAAGGTGGTTATAACCACCCAGAAGAAGAAGTCGTCCCTGCTAGTGAAGAGACACTTCCACACGTGCCAGAATTGTATAAATAAGAGAGGCCAACGCCTCATTTACACACACTCAGCTCACTCATCTAGTGCGCAAGTTTTGAAGGAAGCTGTAGTTGCCAGAAGAAGGAAGAGAGAGAGGCGTGTTTCTCAGTGTTGGATATTCTCTATTGTCTGGTTCATTATCTTGGCATTGTATTGGCTATCTATATTAAGGAAGTTTTGTTGGGTTTTCTTCCCCTTGAGGGTTTCCCAAGATAAATGCTTGTGTACTCTTGTGATTGTGTTTCTCTCAGTGATCATGTCTATGCTATTGTTATCTAGTAAATTGAAAGTAACCTAATAATAGCATAAACTTTAACATGGTATCAGCGCTAAGCTGAAGAGAGCATCTTTCACAGGGAAAAGAAAAATGTCACTGTTGCCGTACATGAAAATTAGGGCTTTTTATTGAAGAAGGTTTTCATCCCCAAATCCATCTAGAAAGGTGCGCCCTACCTCAAGGAACATTTTGGCATCTTCAGCGCACATTTTTAGTGGCTAGATCTCTCGGAAAGTGAAACCCTAGTTTTCACAAAGTACCAGAAGTACTAGAAAACTAGAGTACCAGAAGTACCAGAAAACYAAAAGCACAGGTCCAGAAATCCACAAATCAAGTTTGGAGGGGTAAAATTTGGATTTTCAGAAATCTAACTGTACCAACATACTCACCTCAGTCCGACGCATCTTTTGGTGAGTTCAATTTTCAGATCCAAGAAATTTGATTTTTTTATTATTTCTATAGCCCGAAGGGCTAGGGTTTCTACTGCAAGAAACAATGGCTACCAACATGAGGGTAGAAGATAGGTTGGAAGGATCTAGAAACTTCAGATCTTGGAAGCATAGGTTGCATATGATTCTAGACGAGAATGATATCTTAGAACATGTTATAGTAGGTGTACTAGAACCAAATGAAGCAGAGAAAAAGACCAAACATAAGAAGAATGAAAAGAAAGCAAAGAGAATCGTGTCAGATTTAGTAAAGGATCACTTGATCCCTCATATATCCGAACTACAGACAACAAAGCAAATGTATGAAGCACTCAACAAGTTATATGAAAGCAAAGACATCAACTGGAATCTTACCTTAAGAAATCAACTTCGTAATACAAAGATGGAAAACTCAGAATCTGTCACATCTTACCTTATGAGAGTTTCTTAGATCAGAGATCAACTTGCAGCTATTGGAGATGTCATTAGTGACAAGGAGCTTGTAACCACAACCCTAAATGGGTTTCCAACATTTTGGATTCCTTTTGTACAAGGAGTGTGTGCAAGCAACAAATTACCCAAGTTTGATAAGTTATGGGCAGATTGCACACTCGATGAATCTAGACTTGCAGACCAACATAAGAGATTAATTGTTGACGAAGAGGAAGCTCTTATAGTTCAAAAGAACAAAAGAAGTTCCTTCAGAAGGAACAATAAAGAAGCTAACTCCGTAAGAGTTCTAGACAAGAAGAAAGATGTTTCAAAGATCATATGCTACAACTGTCAAAAGTTGGGACACTTTTCCTATGACTGTCCTCGAGGAAAAGGGAAAAGAAAGCATCAAACACATGTGGCAGAGGACGAGGAATCTCCTCCCTCAAAGAAAGCTTTAGCAGAAATTAAGGATTATGCACTTTAAGTTGAATATACTTGCTTTGAAGAAAGATAGCAAATGGTGGAGTCTGTGGAGCCTCTCCACACAAAAACAAAAGATAAGTATTCATGTTTATTTTTAGTATCTTGTTTACTTCAATACTTTATCATTACAAGTTAGTTTTTTTGAGAATGTTAATTAACCTCGTTTATTTCAGTGTCTGTGCAGACTTATGAAGGAAGTATCAAAAAAGAGGATGAAGAAAGAGATACCATATTTATTTCATGTATGATCACTCATGAGAGTGACAAAGAAAGCATATTGTAAGTAAGTTTACAAGTCTCGGAAGAAAGAACTTATGCCGTGAATTGCAGAACTTAGACAACACGACAAGGACGTATGATATGGTGACAGTCAGTGAAGACCAGACAATATCCAATATTCATATAGGAGCAGGAGGCTCCTAAAGATGCAGAACAAAAATATTCAAGATGAAGAAAAAGATGGATACTTAAATATAGTGGATGAGATGCAGGTAACTACAGGTTGCTCCAGTACCGTTCTTATAGATGCAGAGGGAGCAGGTTGATCTAGTATGAAGACAGAAAGAAAGAAATATTCGAACTCAAGAAGGCACCCAGTATATTATAGAAGAAAACTTCAAGGATGATGACTAGAATCTATTAGCTTGGTGCAAGAGGGAGCAATGTCTCCGAGTTCGAAATGGAGGATCGCGATTTGGTGCAGTTAGAAAAGAAGATGGATGGTGCCCAGATATTTTGATCAAGATGAAAGCTATCCAGTAGATGGATGGTGCCCAACAGATGGGTAGCATGGTATTATACCATTGAAAGATTTTGGACCATAAGAGATTCTTTTAGATCCCATAGCTAGATCTTCGTACAAAAGGAAGAGACCTTCACAGAGAAGGAATGAGCAATCCCACAGGTAGACCTTCATAAAGAAGGAAGCGACCTTCGTAGAGAAGGGTAGACCTTCGTAAAGAAGGAAGCGACCTTCGTAGAGAAGGGGAATGAGAAATTTGCCAAGGTTGGCCTCTGTCCAAGTGTTGAGTTTTGGATACTCTAGGGACATGCTAGAATACCCTCGTAGATAGGGGTGTGACCACCCTCGTAGAGAGGAATGTGGATGTTTC
>ML781410.1:972087-1021710 GCA_009831015.1 Picea engelmannii
ATCAATCCCCTTTTGTGGATTGATCATGTCAGGTATTGTAAATGACCAAATCCCCTTTTGCGGATTGGTCAAACCCTAATTGTAATAGGCTAAATAAGAAGTTGGCCCCATAATATATTAAAGATGCCCTAGAATATATTAAAGGTGGTTATAACCACCTAGAAGAAGAAGTCGGCCCTGCTAGTGAAGAGACACTTCTACACGTGCCATAATTGTATAAATAAGAGAGGCCAACGCCTCATTTACACACACACACACAACTCACTCATCTAGTGCGCTAGTTTTGAAGGAAGATGCAGTTGCCGGTTGCTGGAAGAAGGAAGAGAGAGAGGCGTGTTGCTTAGTGTTGGATATTCTCTATTGTCTGGTTCATTATCTTGACATTGTATTGGCTATCTATATTAAGGAAGTTTTGCTGAGTTTTCTTCCCCTTAAGGGTTTCCCAGGATAAATGCTTGTGTACTCTTGTGATTGTGTTTCTCTTAGTAATCCTGTCTATGCTATTGTTATCTAGTAAATTGAAAGTAACCTAATAATAGTAGAAACTTTAACATCTTCAAGGGATTTGTCTTATTAATAACATCCTTCACTAATAAAAAAAATTAAATGATTAATTTTTTTGTTTTTGTTTAAATTATTAAAAAAAAATCAATGTAATACATTTTTTTTTGAAAACATAAGAAAAATTTATAAAATTTGAACATAAAAACATACCAAAGCAAAATCAATCTGTTTTGACTTATAAACAAAGAAATATACTTCAAGCATGTTAGGGATTAATAATAAATTTAGTGTTCACTCAATAATAATAATTTGCAAACTTCTCTTTCTCTCTATATAAATAACATTATAGAAATTGTTTGCAAACTTCTCTTTCTATATAAATAACATTATAGAAATTGAATCATATCAATCATTGGATAAAGAGATGATAAAGTAAAACATTATAGAAATTGAATCATATCAATCATTGGATAAAGAGATGATAAAGTAAATTTTTGTTAGAAGGCATTATTGGCCCAACAAATTTGTTAAACATCTTTCTTTGCTTATATATATAATGGTGTAGATTGATCTAAACTCAAAATCTTTTATACATTGAGAGATGTGAAGATCTACATTTTATATTTTAAAAAGGATTTTTAATATTTTTTAAAAATCCTTTTGATGCTTAATACATGCGAAATTAAAATGAATCCATAATAGTGAAATAATTTAAAACTAGTCAATAAAAGCTGATCTTATATAGTAGTAAAGAAGTCAAAAGTCAAAAGTTAATGATTTTTTCAACTAAAGTAACATTGTAAACAATTATTTAATATAATAAACTTTTTTATTAGATTATTTTTCTCACATTAATATTTTTAATTAAAATAAGATTAGTAAACAATGATTTTATTATAATAAACTTTTGTATAGATTTTTTCTCCACATTAATATTTTTAATTAAAATAAGTTGAGTTGAAATAATTATTTTTTAACTGTAAATGTTTTTATTTTTATTTTGTCTAAATTTAGATACTTGTATATTGAATACTATTCAAAAAATAAAATCTTGCCATACTATTTTTCAAACCTCTCACTATTCTAGTTGGGTTAGTTTTCAATATTAACTGAGTTGTTTAGATTATCAATATATCTATCTAGTCTATGAGATTTGGATATAATTGTAGGAAGATGATAAATTTTTTTTTTTTTCCTTTTTCTTGTTTCCGCACGTGGAATGCGGAATGCAGTCTTGTTGCTCTTTTTTCCCATGGCAAGTCCTCAAATATCCAATTTCAACTTTTCTTCCTTCTACATGTGGAATGTAGAGTGTGGAGAGTATTGTTTCTCCCCCTCCATGGCCGAGTCTCCTCCTTCGTGCATCTCTGCATTTGGTGGAGTGTGGATCCGAGTTTCCAAGTTGTTCTTTATTTTTCTAGATTTCCACCTTTTCACATTTCATATGCAGAAGAAGATCGTAGAGAGTTGTTGCTCTTTTTCCCCATGGCAAGTCCCCACATTCACATTTTCACTTTTTTGCATTCCACATGTAGATTGGAGAGTGCAAAGAGTTGGTTGCTCTCTCCCCATCGATGACTCTTCCTTGCATCACTACATTTGGTGCATAGTGTAGAGTTGAGTTTTCAAGTTCTTTCATTTTTTTGCATGTCTGCATTTCCTTATTATGCATGTGGAATGCGAAGTCTTGTTGCTCTCTTTCCCCATCATTGCATTCAAGTTGTAGATGGAAATTTCATTTTCTGCATTTTCACATTCTACATATGGAATGTAGTATGGAGAGTCTTGATGCCCTTTCCTCCCATGGCCAAGTTTTAATGTTCCCGCATCACTACATCTTGTGCAAAATGTTGAAGCCTTCCCTTCCATTTCGTCTTCCATCGGAATGCAAAAGTCTCATTCATCGGCTGACATTTCATATCAAGTTCATATCGCTAGAAACTCTCATTAAATCTGTCATTGTTGACTGGGGAAGATTGATGCTCATTGTGTGTGGAGATATGTTCATTGGACTTGCACAACCATAATGACCCACCTCTTGTTCCCTTGCTTGTATATTATGACTGCACACCACCCCCTTTTACTCCTCTCATCAATACTCTTCCATAAAACAATATTCAATGGTTTCCATCTCTGATATGTGGACATAGTGAGAATCATCCTAGGAGGTTGCTTCCATGTTATCCCAACTTACATCCAACTCTTGAGAGCCCAGTGATACTCCCTCGTTGGCTAGTTTGTCTTCCAGACAATTTTCTTTGCACTTTACATGAAGGGAAATGATTGTTGGGATGAGTGAAATGCTATTGGCTATTCCTTCAAACCTTGAGGAGAGTTTCCAATTGTCTGTGATCTTGTCAACTTGGGTGCCATTCAACATTCGTTTGAGAGCATTTAATAATATAAGTGAGGCCCCTTCCACTGTCGATTTGTCATAGCTATGAACAGAGGCAATGGGGAGGCCTTTTTATAGGGCGTATAGCTCAACCACATTATTGGTTTCTATCCCTAGAAAACCTGCAAACACCCTAAGGAAATGACCAAAGAAGTCCCTAAAAACTCCTAATCTTGATGGTCCTTGATTTCGTTTTGAGGTGTCATCAAAATTGAGTTTTATAATTAGTCCAAAGGAGGGGGAGACCATGATTTAGGGGATTTGTCTAGAGGTGTAGAAGATGGTGCCTACTCCAAAATTTTTATGGGGTCAATGTCCTAGAGATGAAGAATTCTCTATTCCTTGTCGGAGCATTTTTTTCTTTTGGTTGAACAATATAAATAATAGATAATTTCTTTTATGTTTTGAGAAATTTATGCCCATGATGTCTCATGTCCCCTTTTCTCATCTTTGAATATACGTCTATTATGTTCTTTCCAAATCACCCACATAAACAATGTTGGAAGAAAATGCCAAGCTTTGTTTAGGATCTAGTTTTCAAAGGGGGAGGAGTGCCATTCTTCTATGGTTTCCGAAATGCTATTCCTTCTTCTATTTATTTTCCTAAAGGTAAGGGCATAATGATCCCACATAATTTTTTCCTAAGTGCATTGGTTAAATAAGTGTTATGTTGACTCAACCTCTTGATTGCACATGAAGTAAATGGATGGTCCTTCAAATCCTCTCCTTGAAA
Organism: Picea engelmannii; assembly: GCA_009831015.1. Taxonomy (NCBI): domain Eukaryota; kingdom Viridiplantae; phylum Streptophyta; class Pinopsida; order Pinales; family Pinaceae; genus Picea; species Picea engelmannii. The sequence goes on from ML781410.1 coordinate 975,720, forward strand.
CTTATCCTAGGTCAAAAATTTCTTTCTGGCTAGTAACCAAAGGAAGGTGGAGACTTTTGTCCATATCTTGGGGGTTCATAATCGTTGCCAGATATTTTCTCTTTCAATTAAGTTCTGCCCCACCTCCAAATTATAAGCTTCTTTAACCAAAAATATTCTTTTGCTAGTGTGGCCCCAATGAAGAGTGTCCCGACCCTCCCTAACTCTGATTCTTTTTTTCTTTATATATTCTTCTAAGAGGTCTACTCCCTCTTGTGGGATTGGTGGAGGCCAATTTTCTCTTGATTTCCAGGTTCTCCATCCATTGAGGGTCATTCCTTGCCTCTTCTCCCAACTCTAACTAATGTGATACCAGTTCTAGGAGTGGAACATGTTTCTAGCTTATGTAAAGATTACTTCCCTGTTTCATAGTTCATGCTACTTCCAAGAGTCATCCCAGAAGAGGGTATAGTTCCTTGATATGATTTCCTTGATATGATTTCCTAGAAGCAATGGTTCTGCACTAAAACTTTGCTCTTCTAAGAGTTATTCCATGTCAATAAACTAGCCATGTGTCCTTGCATTCTTATGAGATCCCACTCCTCGACTTCTCTTGCATATTTTTTCCTTCATATTAACCCCATAACTCTCCCTTGATGTTTAGCCATCTCCATTATATTTTCCCTTCCAAAACCTTGTTGAGGGTTTGAAGGTCTCTGACTCCAAGGCATGGTATTTTGGTAGAAAAACTTATCCTAGGCAACAAGGGCCCATTTTCTTTCTTTTTAGGGCCTCCCCATAGAAAAGATCTTTGGAGACTCTTTATGGCTTTAAGGATCTTTGTTGGAGCTATAACACTGAGAGTATGTATAAAGGCACGCAATACAAAAAATATATTTAAGCAAGGTTACTCTCCTTGGGAGGTTCAAATATCCGAAGGTCCAAGAGTTGAGCTTTTGCTCTAGCTTAGATAGGAAGCTTTCCCATGAAATATTCCTCAACGAATTTTCTAAAATAGGAGCTCCTAGATATTTCATGGGAAGAGAACCCTTATGGAATCTTAGGATTCTTATGATGTTGCACTGGGTGATCAAGAGAATTTTGAAAAAGAAAATAAGGGTTTTGTCCTAGTTAATGGTCATTCCAAAAGCCAACAAGGAAGAATCTAGGTTGATTTAATGGACTCTGCTTCCTTGGTGGAGGGGGATGGACCATAGGAAAAAAATCATCCACAAATCACCGGTGGGAATGTGGCTTTGAGTCATTGAGGAGGTTAAGGCCTTTTAGATTTCTAGAAGCAATGACAGAGACATCTCCCAAAACCCTTTGCCATAATAATGAACATAAAAGGAGAAAGAGGGTCTTCTTGTTTGATGCCTCGAGAGGGGTTAAAAGGGAAGGAAGGAGAGCCATTAACCAATACAAAAAGGAAGGTTGTCGAGACAAAATTTTTGATCCAATTGACCTAGCTTAGACTAAATCCAAATGTTGTTAGCATATGAACAATGAAATCCCATTTTAAATGATGAAATGCTTTGGAAAAATCAAGCTTGATGAGCATACCTGAGTTTTTGGTATATTTTAGGAAATGAATGGTTTCATGTGCCACTATGATTCTATCTAGAATTTGGTCCCCTTTAATGCAACCTCCTTGCTCATGTAGAGTTATGCAAGACATGATCAACTTTAATCTGTTAGCTATAACCTTGGTTATGATTTTGTAAATTACATTACAAAATGATTGGCCTAGATTTGTTTGGAGAATTAACTCAGTCTTATTTGGGGATAAGAGTAAGGAAGGTAGAGTTGAATGCTTGCATAATTCCTTGTGCAACTTTGGAGTCTTCCACCACTTTCCACACATCTTTCCCTACCACAACCCAGTGGTTTTGGAAGAAATCTATTATGAAGCCATCTGGTCCCGGAGATTTTCCTGCGTCCATCTCCATCACCGTGCCTTCCACCTCTTCAGGAGTGAGTTCTCCGTTAGACTCTAGTTCCGTGTTAGAGTAACCAACCTAGGGATATGGATTAAAATTGAGTTCAAAGATACCTATATCTCAATCTTCGACTGCAAGATGACTTGATGGCAATAAGCTTTGAGCTCCTTTTCTACGTTACCATGCTCTCCTAGTTTTTCCTCATTGGCCTCATTTAGAGAAACGATTTTGTTCATGTGTTGTTGATTGATCATGGAATTGTGGAAGAATCAACAGTTCTTGTAACCTTCCTTAAGCCACACGATTCTTGATTTTTTTATATATAAAATTTCCTCCTACTTCTCTTTCATTTCTATCCGATCCTTTAGTATATTCTCCTTCAGATCAAGCTCCTCATTCTTGAATTCCTTTATGATAGTTGATTGAACTTCCTCCATTTGGTTTTCTAAGTCATGTTGAGCTTGAAAAATATTTTGAAAGACTTCTTTATTTCCAATTCTTAAGTTTGGTCTTCAAGTTCTTGAGGCACTATTGGAATATATAAATCATCATTCCCTTCACTGGATCAACATTCTTTCACCATTTCTTTATATTTGCTTTGAAGTCCAGTTGGTCAAGCCAAAAATTTTCAAAGCGAAAGGGTCTTGATTTGAGGGGCCCCTTGCTCTCCCAGGTAAGTCATATTGCCCAGTGATTAGAACCCTCTCTTGGTAATATTTCTACTTCAAAATTTTCTCTTGCCTGGATGAGGGATTCAAATGTTAGCAATTGATTTAACCTTATTGCGATATGATGTTTACCTCCTCTTTTATTGTTCCAAGTATGACAACCATTGGTGGTCATTATGTCCAACACTTGTAATCTTGAGATGGGATTCTTAAAAGTAATGTTGTCCTCCTCCAAACGTTGTATGCCTCCCCTTTTTTTCAGTCAAAGAAGTTATCATGTTATAGTCTCCCCCAATAATCCAGGGTTGCTATCCTATCATTGCTCCCATGTTTTGCATCAACTCTAGGAATTCGAGTTTCCTTGTTATGATGTTGGGTCCATAAACATTGGATATGGTGCCCCCCCTATGCTAATCTAATCTCCTCGAAGTTTGGCGATATGATGCGATTGGTTCCTATGAAGTTGTCAAGGAATACCCGAGCTAGATTCCATAAAATCTCTAGACCTCTAGAGAATCCCTTTGTGATTGATGCTATTGATTCACACCATTTCCAACATCTTGCAGCTTGATTTTTCATGGTTTCTCAATCATATTTAGTTTCTTGAATCATGAAATAGTGGGTTTATCTTTACTTCTTCTATTCTTAAGTATCCTCTACTTTCCTTTTCCATTTACCCCTCTAATGTTCCATGATGTGATTTTCATAGTTAAACTTCAAGTTGAGTGGCAAATATTACAAGTATTAATGAAACTAATAAATAGATTACAAGGGAATCTCATTAATGTTTAAAGCATGCTATGAATATAAATATTTGATGAGATTCACTCAAAATTGATACCTTTGAGCATTTAAAAGTATGCAAAATTTCAACACAATGTTACGATATCAGTTGCAACTCCATATTATGAGAAAGCATGTTGTATGCCAAAGCAAATTTAACTCCTCACTAAATAGGATTTGTAGCGTTATTATTTGACATGAAAGTATTTGCATATAAGCAAGTTATTTAAGACATTCATTCATATAAACACATACATTCTTGGTATAAATGTATAACTTTGAAATCAAATCTTAACATTACGCTCGTAATTATGGAAAGAGACACACTACTAACAAGTGAATTTCTCAATTACCCTTTGCTGCAGAATTTGACACACATCACAATACAATCACATCTTTGTTTATGTGTGCGAGTTATGTAAATATATGCATATTCCACATGTAAGTACAATCTACTTGTAGGTTGGATATGTTGGGATCCCACATGTTATGCAGATATATCTATTTGTTGGTTGGATCTACTTGGATCCCACTTTATGATCGTGTTGATGTGACATTGATATTGTCCAACTCCATCAATATTGATTTGGACATTGGCTTCACACTTAATATGTTAGCTCTAGAATGTGGTGATTTGATACTTTTCTCAAGAAATATTTTTTTTGACCTTTTTCCGTCTTGTTGCCTATTAATTAGTGAGCACCTCAACCATAGTTTCATACCAAACATCGTAATACCTGCATTACACTTGGGATTCTTTGCAAGTAACAAGGTATCGACATCATCTTGAGAGAACATTTGAGAATTGCTCAAGATGGAGTTCAACACATCACAATATAATCACATGTTAGTTATAAGTGCATAGTTATGTCATTCTCTGCTTGTACCACATGTCATGTTCTTATTCCAAGAAACCAGAGTGCAATCAATAGATTCAATTTTAATTTCCCACACTTCATCATAGGAGGGGACATATTTTCCAAGGGATTACAAGGAAAATAAGGGAGAGTTTATACCTTATGTTGTGAATGTATATGGGGAGGAATTCATAGTTGATTGAAGGTTGGGTGACTTGCTCGGAGGTATTACATTAATGGATGTAGTGGTAGTTGTCTAGTTTTTAAGATTAGGTCGAATGTGATTATAGTCCTTTAGGTATTTCTTCATCATGGTGGTTTCATAGCTTAACATAGGGGTGTATTCCACATTGAAATATACAAATTTATCTTTATTCTTGTGTGAAACATGTGTGAATGTTTATTATTATTATTAATCGTATACATTCATTTTGTGCATGTTATAATTTTTTAATGGAAAGGTTATTTTGGATGAAAATTTTGTTTTGTGTACATGTAAATAGATTTTCGTTGATTTTTTTTCTAGGTAACAATGCATGTGGAAAACCCCCCTGATTTCGAGGATGGTATTGTAGATACTTCACACACACCTATGATTTATTTTTCCTAAGGTTTTTCCTATGTTTATTAGTCATTATTCAGTCTCCTATAGTTTAGGGAAAATATTCCTCTAGGAAAATATTCTCTTCAGTTCACACTTTAGTTTGATCAGTTGAGTGGAGTCTAGATGCCACATTGAGATTATCACCATGCAACATTGGGATCATCACCATGCAGCATTGGGATCATCACCAACTAATGCACATTTTCCTTGGGATTATCACCAGACTAGCGCATTACTCACGATTCCCTGATCTCCTCCTCACCTCACTCTGTTTCAGTCAGTTATATGAAGACCGAGAGACTAGTTAACTTAGACTAGGTGGCAGTTCACTCTCGTAATTGTATGAGAGACTAGACTAGGTGGCAATTTACTTCCGTAACTGCTAGTGTGTGTCCACATCACTCCAGGCCACCAATATGGTGCATTGAATTCTCCTCCAATGCACATTATTTGAGTTATACAGAGTATATCATGTATAAATTATCATTCATTCGTTCGGTTAATGAGAATTCTTCCATTCTTTTTCTCCTGCTTCTCTTTTCTCATATTTTCTCTGCAAACTGTGTATGTCATTTGCTAGATAGATCTATTATGTGAAGGTTCAACACATTTACATGTTATTAGAGTCGATGGATTGCTAGGAAAAAGAAACACCAAATTATTTTTGCAGGTACCGAAGATTGAAGGCAACGAAAAAATGGAATTTCCAAAATAATTCATTCTTACACCATACAATTTCTTTGCATGGAAAGAGAAGATGATAGTGCATATTTAAGGAAGAGTATTATACAATTTAACCATGGACATAGAGACCGAAACCATATCATCCATAGAAAAACCCAAGTATTTGAATCAAATGGATGAAGCATTTGAAACAATTTGCAGTCTCATTTCTCTTGAACTTCTCTTTTACATATCCTCCCATAAAACCCCCAAAGAAGCCTAGACCACCATGGAAGGGATTTTTGGAAAATAGGATGAAATGAGGGGACACATGCTCGAGGTAGAATTGTTCACATTGGATCCAAAAATCTTCGACAATCTCCAAGATTTCTTTACCAAATATAAGGATTTGTTGTTGCAACTCAAGGCTTGCGGGGTTGATAAATATAAGGAGAAGAAACAAATGGTTCTCACCATTTTCTCCAAAATTGGTCTAGAATACTCAGTGTTTGTATCCACATTTCATTTAGTTAGGCTCACCTCTGGAGCCACCTGGAAGATTCCCTTTCTTGAGGTCTTTATTGAATATCTGACATGAGAAGAACAAGCTTATCAACATGGGAAAAATCAAAGGCCCAAAGGTGCATGCACTTACTGTGCATGATGGTAATGGTCATCAAAATAAAAAATCTAAATACAAAGACAAAAGGAAAGTACATGCAAACCCAAAGAAAGAAGGATACTCAAAACCCTTCAATGATGCCTCCAGATCCAAAGGTGGTAAGGGAAGAGAAGGGGAGAAATGCACTTACTACCGTAAAAGATCTCAAATTGCAAGGTGATGTTGCCATTTGGTGGAAATCGCTTGATTATAAGGAATTGATGACACTCTCCAATGGAGAATTTGAAAAAATATTGTTAGACAGGTGGTCTCATGGAAAAAATAAGGATACAGAGAGAACCAAGGGTTTATTTTCATGTGACAAATTTATATTATAGGTTCATGGTTGTATTCATAAAGAAAATGTCATTGTTTCTATTAACCCTAGTTGCATGCATAATTTTATCAATGTTCAGTTGGTTAATGGATTGCAAGTTCCAGTAAAGAATATTCAAAGCACACAGGTTGAGGGTGAAAAAGTTCAAATGGTTAAATATTTGAAGATTAACATGGATAAATATGTGTCGCATTCAGATTTTTATGCTATGGATATGGATGAAGTGGATATTGTTTTGGGGTATCCTTGGATAGAGTTAGTGGGTACCATTAATATTAATGTGCAAAATAAGTTTTTAAAGTTGTGGTATAAGAAAAAGAAAATCACATTGCATGATATGTCTCTTAATAAGAAATATGGGCACATGAAAGCCAACAAAGAAGTTATTGTCGAGTTCGAAGTTGAATCGGAGGCAAAGTCTATAGAAGGAGATGAAACAAACCCACAAGGACACAATAAAGAAGCTAAGGAGGTCATTGAATCAAAGGCATAATGTGTTGCATATTTGAAGAAAACAAAACAGATTCCTACAGTTGTTGTATATTGTCATCCACATCATATAGAGAAACAACAATCATCAAGGCAAGGGCGTGAGCATCAACACACTTATGCACCAACAGGGAACCAAAAAGGAAACCAATTCAGAGGTACATGGAGGCCTACCAACACTACAGGAAGACATCAGGCTAGAGAACCAATCCCATGGAAACATCAGCATGATGCAGAGCAAGATCATGGTGGAAAGGTAGTAGTTGGACATCATGTTCATCTTCCATTATGATGGATGGATGGTCGTATTTGGTACCAGTTGGCTACATTGCTTAGCCAGTCATATTGTATGATTTATTCTCGTGTTTTAAGGACAAAACATGTGAAGTGGGATGGAATGTAGTATACCTAGGGAGGTACCCAATGGGAATGTGGTTATGTATCATTAGTGGAAGTCATTTAATATATGAGAATGTGGTCACTCAATGTAAGGTGGACTAGGTCCACTATATTAATAAAGACCCACTATGGTAGTTGGATGTAATAAATGTGAGAAGTCTCTCTAGAAGGTTCCTAAGAGATAGAGAGAGCTATATAAAGAAGTGTAAGCAATGTAATGAAGCATAATGAAGCATAATGAAGAATATTTTCATTGTAACAAGCAAGTGTTGCTTGAGGAGTGCATTTCTTCCTTAAGGAATAATATATGGTGTTACCCTACCTCAAGGGTTTTCTCTATATTCTTGTGTTCATGTTATGGTAAATGGTATATGGTTTATTCTTGGTCTTATTGAAGTATATTTGCAGATCTTGTATAGGTACTTAACAGTGATGAAAAGAAGAATCCAGAAGATTAGAATCCCAAGAAAGACAATTCTAACCATGCTTTGATTACCATAAACTCCTCTCTCGATGCTTGGATCATAGATTCAGGTGCATCACACCACATGGAAGCCACAAAAAAAGTCTACTCTTCATTGGACACATGCAAAGGTCCTCCTATTTTAATGGGGGACAACTCTCCAGTCGAGGTCACCGACAAAGGAAGAATTGAACTCACAAATGAAAGCTTCGAGAATGTGCTACACGTTCCCAAACTTTCCGTTAATCTTCTCTCTGTGTATCAGATGAAAAACTCCGACACCGAAAAGAAAGTCATATTCACACTTGATGCAGTGGATATCTATGACATGCAAACCAATTCCAGGGTTGCTACCAGTGAGTTAAATCATCAATCCAGAATCTACACATTTTCTGAATTTATTGAACCAGATTCTACATTATTGCTTACCCATGCTGAAGAAAGTAGTAGGATATGGCACAAAAGGTTTGGGCATTTAAATTTCAGATATATGCAACAACTTAACAAACAAGGAATGGTTGATGGTCTACCTGACATCCACTTCTCCGAATGAATTTGTGATGGATGTGTTCTTGAAAACACCTTCAAGAGAAATTCGACAAAGGAAAGACTTAGAAGGATTCATTTCCTTTAGATTTGATCCATAGTGATCTAATGAGCCCTTTTTCGAATCCATCAATTAGTAAAGTAAGGTACATGTTCATTTTTGTTGATGATTTCTCACATTTCACATGGACTTTCTCAGGAAAAAATCAGAGGTCTTTCACTGCCTTAAATATTTCAAAGCCCTTGTTGAAACACAGTCATGAAAGAAGATAAAATCCCTCTGAATAGATAACGAGAGTGAGTATGTCAACCACGAGATACATAATATTTATCTTGAGGCCAGGATTCAGTTGTAGCACATGGTTCCTTATACTCCGCAACAAAACGAAGTTGCTGAGTGGAAAAATAGATCTCTGAAAGAGACGACATCTTGCATGCTACATGCAAAGTCACTTCCACAAAGATTATGGGTTGAAACACTTAATTGTGCAACCTACATCCAAAACATATCTCCCCATAGATATGTCAAGGATAAGACCCCCTACGAGGCTTGGAGTGGCCTTAAACCAAAAGTGACCCACTTTCATATATTCGGTTCTCATGCATGGGCCAACATTCCCTTTAAGAAGAGGAAGACACTTGATCCACAGAGCACAAAGTGTATCTTTTTTGGATACCTCGATGGTGTGAAGGGATACTGACTCATTTATCTCTCCTCGGATCGACTCATCATTGAGCGTAGTGTCCAATTCGAGGAAAGTATCTCACATGTACCTCAACATCCGCATGCAGACACTTTTTTTTTTCCACCTATTAGAGATGATGAACATGCACATGCCGACTCTTCTTTAGATGAGAGTTTTGATTCAAATGATTTAGATGATTTAGATACCGAGTCAGTGAAATCATATGTAGAGTCAGTGCATGTAGATGCAGAGCCAGAGCAGAGGCCCAAGTGGGCCAAGACTACTCTTCAGGATGCAGGAGATCTTGTTGGGGATCCAGCTGATACTAGGAGGACTCGATCTGATTTTGAGGAGCCTCTTATTGCACTCACTGCCACTGAACTGATGCCACCCATGAATATTTTCTTGGTTCAGTCTTTAGATCCACAGTTCTATGGTGAGAATGTTGAAAATACCTTTTGGGAATCCACCATGAAGAAGGAGTACAACTTCCTCCTCGAGAACCGGACTTGGGATCTAGTTCCCCTTCCTTCAGGAAGGAAAATTTTCAAGTGAAGATGGGTCTACAAGACCAAAAGTGTAGTGGATAAACATGTTAATAGATACAAAGCCAGGCCGGTTGCCAAAGGATTTTAGCAGGTGCATGACATTGACTATGACTAGTAGCGAAGATGGATTCCATATGTTTGACACTTGCCATTGCGACAACCAAGGGATGGTAATTCCATCATATGGACATGAATAATGCATTTCTTCACGATGATCTCTCTAAGGAGATCTATATGGAGAAACCCCATGGATTTGTGTAGGATTCATATTTGGTCTGTCAACTGAAGAATTCTCTTTATGGTCTCAAGCATGCCCTGAGGGCATGGCATGCCAAGATGGACTTCTACCTACTGTCATAGAACTTTGTACATTGTAAGTCAGACCTAAATTTTTACATGCTTAGGACGACTGATTCACTTCTACTCCTAGTTTTGTATGTTGATGGTTTGCTGATCATCGGTTGATTGAATTCAACGATTGCTGCAGTCAAGAGGATTCTGCATGACAAGTTCTTGATGACGGACATGGGTCCTCTACATTTCTTCCTTGGACTTGAGATCGGTCAAGAGGCCTCAAGAATCAAACTGTCTCAGGCCAAGTATGCACGAGATATCCTTGAGATATTTCACATGACAGAGTGCAAGTCTAACCCGACTCCTTTCCTATCAGAAGTCAGACTTGAGGATGGCGAGGACACTCTACTGGTGGAAAACACATTGTACAAACAACTAGTGGGGAGCTTGTTGTATCTCAAACACTCTGGACCAAACCTCTCCTATGAAGTTGGAGCAGTCTCCAGGTTCATGCATGAACTGCATGAGATACATTGGAAGGATACAAAGCGTATCCTTCAATACCTACATGGCACCATCACCTTTGGGATTCACTATGTAGCAGAATATACATTACACCTTATCGATTTCACTGATTCTGACTAGGCTGAAGATAACATTGAGCGCAATTTCACATATGGTTACTCACTCAATCTTAGTTTCGGGCCTATTTGTCGGTCAAGCAAGAAGCATTATGCTATTACTCTATATTCAATCGAGGAAGAGTACAGAGGGGTAGTTAACATAACCATTCAGGCTATGTGGCTACAACATTTTCTCACTGAGTTAGGCATTCAATTTCATCGACCGATTGTCATCTCGTGTGACAGCCAGAGCACTCTAGAGTTCTATAGAGATCCAGTTCAGAGGCAGCGGATGAAACACATAGAGATCCACATGAACTACATCCGGGACTTAGCACACGAGAGGATCATCGACTTGCAATTATGTTCTTCAACGGAACAGACTGCAAACATATTCACCAAGACCTTCACCGAGCAGAAGTTCCTTTCTCTGCGCAATCGTCTTGGAGTGAAGGATACAGTTGCCTAACAACTGTCAGTTCTTAATTTTATATACATTGTACTTTGAGGGGGGGTTTTTCCTGTATATTTTAACCTTGTACAATATTTACCACAAACAAATTTTTAGTAAAAGAACAGAAAAGATACAATGACAAATACAAACATTACACCAAGATTTTTCCCTTAGAAACACAAACTAAGAAAACCAACATATTCTATATTCATTCCTAGTGTTGCATTGTTTACAATACAATATACATATAGGAGCCAGCGACATCCAAAACCCTAACCCAATGACCTGAATTAGTCAACAACCCTAATTTCTTAACCGGAAATAGAAAACCATCGACAAAAACCATGTGCCGAAAAACTGCCCAAAAATGTGACATGTTTCTCGAGGCAAAAATGCGACTCTACCACCCGTGCAAAGAATATAACACATACCCGACATTCTCCCACTTTTTGTATTATTTTCATACAGGGGGTTACAAGGTTACATAATCAACAATCTAGGGCAACAATGCCCATGGATCCTCTACACCAAGAGAACTTCTCATTGCTCACAGATTTTGTTAATGGATCTACAACATTCTTCACAGTGTACACCTTCATCAACAATACTTTTTTTTCTTCAACCATGTCTCTCGCAAAGTGATATTGAATATGAATATGCTTTGTCTTTGAATGATAAGACGAGTTCTTCGCCAGAAAAATTGCACTTTGACTATCACAATCTATCCTTACAGCTCTTTGTACCAACCCAATACCCGAACACAATCTTTGTAACCATACTGATTCCTTACTTGCATGAGTGGCTGCCATGTATTCAACTCTGTAGTTGAAAGTGTCACTACAACCTGTCTTTTTCTCATCCAACTTATTGCTCCCCCAAACATGTTAAACACATACCCACTTGTAGATCTCCTACGATCCAAATCTCTAGCCCAGTCTGCATCCACAAAGCCATGTATATCCATGACTCTGTCCAATCCCAGTCTTCCTTGATAGCACAATCCATAGCTAGCAATGCCACACAAATACCTAAAAACCCTTTTTACTACTGTCCAATTCCCCTTTTCTGGTTTTGACATATACCTGCTCAAAACTCCCACTGCATGTGCAATGTCTGGTCTAGTATAGACCATTGCATACATCAAACTACCAACTACACTCACATATGGAACACGAGACATATCCTCCTCCTCTTCCTGTGTCTTGGGATACCGATCCGTAGATAACATTACACCAACAGGAATATGAACCTTGACCGGTTTACATTCCTGCATATTAAACCTCTGCAATATTGTCTCAACATATTTTCTTTGATTTAACCAGAGTTTCCTCTTTTTCCGATCTCTTTTAATTTCCATGCCCAAAATGAAATTTGAAGCACCGAGATCCTTCATGTCAAATTTAGAGGACAACTGAGTTTTCGCATCTTGGATAATATCCTTGTTGTTTCCTATCAACAACATGCCATCCACATACAAGACCAAATAAATCAAATGATCACCAATTAATTGAAAATACACACAATGATCCTCTTTGCTTCTTGTGAAGCCAAGTCCCAACATATAAGTATCAAATTTTTGATACCACATCCTTGGTGATTGTTTTAAACCATACAAAGACTTTTTCAGCTGCATACCAACTCCTTCTTTCCTGTCACATCATAACCTTCTGGTTGCTTCATATAGATTTCTTCTTCCAGATCCCCATGTAGAAATGATGTCTTCACATCCATCTGTTCTACTTCAAAATAAAATGAAACAACAATAGATAACATAAATCTTATATAGGTTAACTTCGCAACAAGAGAACAAATCTCACCAAAATCAATTCCCTCAACATGGGAATAACCCTTTGCTACTAATTGAGCTTTGTATTTCTCCACTTTTCCTTCTGCGTTCAACTTCTTTTTAAATACCCATTTGCTACCAATGGACTTTCTTCCAGTCGACAACTACACTAGATCCTAAGCCTCATTCTTATCCAAAGATTCCATTTCTTCATCCATGGCCCTTTTCCAGAGATTTTCATCCTCTAAATCCACTGCCTCCCTAATGGTTCTAGGATCATCATCAATAATAGAAAAAACAAAATTTGAACGGAAATCAGATGGAGTATACCTTTTCGGTAGCCTTCTTTCTCGAACCGATCTCCCCAATACTGGAGTATGGGGATCTTCTTCTTCTGATTCCTGTTCTTCTATAGAGTCTGACTCATCATCCTTTAAATCAAATTCTATTTTCTCTGGTTCTTCTTTACTTGGTAGGACTTCCTGTTTAATAACATACTTCATTTCTCTAAATACCACATCTCGGCTATACACTACCTTCTTAGTTTCTGGGTTCCAAAGCCTATAACATTTGAGACCATATTTATATCCAATAAAGATACACTTTTCAACCTTCTTATCTAGCTTACTCATGTTTTCCTTTGAAACATGAACATATGCATCACAACCAAATACCTTGATATGTGTGAGAGAAGGTTTCTTACCAGTCCATACCTCTTGTGGAGTCTTGTCATCCAACGCTGATGAGGGTGATCTGTTGACCAGGTAACATGAAGTACCCACTGCCTCTGCCCAAAATTCTTGTCCTAACCCAACACCACTGAACATGCACCTTGCTTTTTCCATCAATGTCCTATTCATACTTTCTGCAACTCAATTCTTTTGAGGTGTATATGGAGTAGTCTTCTACCTTTCTATACCACACTTCTTACAAAATTCTTTAAATTCATTCCCGCAGAACTCTCGTCCATTATCTGTCCTCAACACCTTAATTCTTTTCTCTGTTTGATTCTCAACAAGAGCCTTAAACTCTTTAAACCTATCAAGGACTTCATATTTCTTTATGAGGAAATATATCTAAGTATTCCTCAGGAAGTCATCTATAAATGAGACATAGTACGCAGATTTTCCCAATGATGGGACCGATACAGATCCAAAAACATCATTGTGAACTAGCTGTAAAATTCCTTCCGCCCTCGTTTCACCAGAAGAGAATCTTACCCAATTCTGCTTCCCATATACACAATGTTCATAGAAATCGAAATCCAGAGAGAAATTAGACATACCTTCAACCATGCCTTTACCATGTAGTAGTCGAAGACCCTTCTCTCCGATATGCCCCAGTATTTGATGCCATATAATAACCTTTTCTCCAAAGACTGTAGGAGTTCTTTCTTCTTCAACTCAAATATCAGGAACAATGGAACTATTACACCCATCACTAATAGTGCTTCCTTGCAGCTTATACAAAGTTCCAAACCGAACTCCCTTCAACAACAACATTGGTCCTCGAACCATCCTGCATGTTTCCTTTTCAAATATTGTTTTTACCCCTGCATCATCCATTTTGCTTACAGAAATCAATTTTTCATCCAAACTTGGGATGTGTAGAACACCAGGAAGTGTTTTAATCCTTCAATCTATGAGCCTCAACTTGACTTTTCCTCGACCTATGATTCTGTTTGTCTAGTCATCACCTAGGAAAACATGACCTCCATCATACCTTTTATGTTCACAAAACCACTCCCTGTGGGGAGTCATATGAAAGGATGCACCCGAGTCAACCAACCATTCCTCATGATCTTCATGTGTGCTTGAAGAAGTCAAGTACACATCCCCCCGTTCCTCATTGGGGATATTTTCTTCTGTAGAAGGAGATTCTTCAGATCCATTCTTTTTCTCAACTTTGGATCTACATTGCTTCTTGTAGTGCCCTTCTTTTCCACATCTCCAACATACCTTTACAAACTTTCCAGGAGATTTAGATCTACCCTTAGACTTAGATCTCCCACTTGAGAACTTAGATCTATTTCTTTCCTGGGAATGTCCTCTTGCAAATAATGTGTCTGTGCTCTATCCTTCCATATTCTTCCATCTCATCTCCTATGACAACAAGGATGAGACCACTTCATCCAAATTCAAGGCATTTGTATTACTACCTATGGCCACAACCAAACTATCCCACGAGTCTGGTAAAGAACACAATAAACTGATACATTTATCTTGATCTGAAATTTTAATCTCAATAGATACTAACTGACTTACCATAGTATTGAAGGCGTTCAAATTCTCTGCCATTGAGTCTCCATCTCTCATCCTCATTTTATATAACTTCTTTATCAGGAATAGTTTATTTACTAGGGAATTAGACTGATGCAACTTCCCCAACTTATCCCATAAATCCTTGGCTGTAGATTCCTCTGACACATTCAGTAATATTGAATTTGAGAGACATAGTCGGATTGTGCTCTTCACCTTCCGATCCAACTTTTTCCAGTCACTTGTTGAAGTTTCTGTAGGTGCAGTACTTGGATCTACCGTGATCCACTGATATTTTTCCACCAACATATCTTCCATCTTGAGCTTCCACAACTCAAAACTTTTCCCATTAAACTTCTCGATCTCCATTTTCAAATTGCTTGCCATTTCTTTTCACCTGAAAAATCTATACCACAAATCTCCTACTGTAAAAAAGGCTTATCATAGTCCCAAGCCAAACCCTTGACCACAAAGGTGTCTCCCTGAAGCTAACAAAGCTCTGATACCAAATGTAGATTTTAACCTTGTATAATATTTACTGCAAACATATTTTAAGTAAAAGAACAAAAAAGATACAATGGCAAATACAAACATTACACAAAGATTTTTCGCTTGGAAACCCAAACCGGGAAAACCAACATATTCTATATTCATTCATAGTGTTACATTGTTTACAATACAATATACATATAGGATCCAGTGGTATCCAAAACCCTAACCAAATGACCTGGATTAGTCAACAACCCTAATTTCTTAATCGTAAATAGAAAAACCAGTGTATCTTTTGTATTTGGGTACCTAACATGGCCTTGTTTTCGGGACCCATTCTTTATTTTCACCATAGTGATTTTCAGGGGGGGTGTTGGAGATAATTCACACACACCTAGGATTTCTTTTTCCTAAGGTTTTCCCTGTGTTTATTAGTCATTATTCAGTCTCCTATAGTTTAGGGAGAATATTCTTTTAGGAGAATATTCTCTTTAGTTCACACTTCAGTTTGATTGGTTGAGTGGAGTCTAGATGCCACATTGAGATCATCACCAACTAATGCTCATTTTCTTTAGAATTATCATTGGATTAGCACATTAATCATGATTCCCTGATCTCTTCCTCACTTCACTTCGTTTCAATCAGTTAACTGAAGAATGAGAGACTAGTTAAATCAGACTAGGTGGCAATTCATTTCCGTAACTGCCTGAGAGACTAGACTAGGTGGAAGTTTACTCCCATAACTGTTGGTGTGTGTCCAGATCACTCTAGACCACCACTATGATGCATTGGATTCTCCTCCAATGCGCATTTGTTGAGTTATACAGAGTATATCATGTGTAAATTATCATTCATTCATTCAGTTAATGATAATTCGTCCATTCTTTCTCTCTTGCTTCTCTTTTCTCATATTTTCTCTGCAAACTGTGTATATCATTTGATAGCTAGAATTATTCTGTGCAGGGTCAATACATTTACAAATGGTACCTAGGTTAAACCATAAATTCTTTAGCGCTTGAATCCATTACAAAAATAAAATCATTATGAGCTCAACATATCACTTTATAGGAATAGAACCTGGGTGGGGACGATAACACTCCATCCCACAACCACTCGAGCTAGACCCAACTAACCGATTTCCATTGATTATATCTTAAGATTACTAATTATACATGTTTAATTTTGATTAGGAATTCATTGCAAGTTGTTGGTGAACTTAATTATATCTTGGATGTTAGATCCAATGAGATAATATGATTATCTTTGGTTTCATATATATTTGTACATATATTCTTTAATGATTAAATTCTATTTGAGATCTAAATTATTAACATGGAATTTATTACATGAAGGGTTTTTGGATCATAAGAATGCATATGAATTTCAATTGGTTATCCCTTATATTTATGTTATGCACTGTCAATTCCACACTTATTTTGCATAGGAAATTTGTTCTGTTTCTTTTAGAGACCAAATTGGTTGTAGTGGGGAAATCAATTGGCGATGAAGAAGAAATTTTTAGTGGTTGTACCCTAATGAAGTTTGGGTAAATGACATTAATATTGATTTGAAATTCGGTTTTGTCGAATATTTTTCATGTTGCAGTTGATCCAATAAGTCATCAATTAGAGGTAGATGGTTCCAATTCTTGAGGGTGATATTATTTAGCACCCTATAATTGATACACATTCTCGAAATCCCATACTTTCCGGGCATTATGATGATGGATGAACCACAAGGTGAGGACATACAAATCTCTTTCCCAATAGTTGAATTTTCTATATATTATGATGTTTGGAAATGGAGAATCATGGAACAATTGTATCTCATGCTCCACTTCCCTCTTAGGTAGTATCTCTTTAGGCTCTTGGAACACTTTCCTATATGCTTGGAAACACTTTTCCAACTTGTGTTTTTCTATTTAATACATCCTTTTAGATATTATTTTACTTCTATACATTCATATCATTGCTAATTTTGTCCCAATAGAAGCAATACAAAATTCTTACTTGAGTTAATAATTTTTTGTCTTGGTTGGAAGTTACTAGTGAGATCTTAGATTTACCTTTCTGTTCCTTGATGATGAAGGATTTTCCATCCTTGAATAGCTATTATGGGTTTTCTCTCCTCATGAAGATCACATCCCTCATGTACATGTAGGTGTTGATGTTTTGGTAGTTGTGAGAGGTATTAACCTCCAATATAACCTTTGTACTTAGAGTAGAATATTCCAAAAGCAAGAGAACCATTAAAAAAAATTGGAATACACTAGAAGAGAAGTCCACCCAATAAGATTAATAGTAAAGTAATAGAAGGCTCCAGAAAGTGAGGTTGACCTTGTTGAAATATTGTAACTTCGAAGAATATTCTAATTATATTTGAGTTATTATTTTATAGATCAAAGCCCCTTTTGTAGATTGATCAAGTTGGGTCTTGTATAATATCAAATACCCTTTTGTGGATTGGTCAAACTATATTTGTATAGTGGTATTTGTAAATTTGGCCCCTAGTAATTATAAAATCGTTTTAGCCACTTCTAGGAGAAGTCGAATCAACCAAGTGAAGAGACACAAACCTAGCGCCATCTCACACTTGTATTTATATGTGAGGTTGGTGTCTCATATACACATAGTCACTCACTCATCTAGTGTGCATATCTTGAAGGTAGTTGTAGTTGTAGGAGGAAGGAGAAGAGAGGCACACGCTTAGTCTTGGTCTATATTTGGTGTTTTGGTCTTAGTCTTGGCATTGTATTGACAATCTATTATTGAGGATTTTTTTGCTAGGTTTTCTCCCCCATGAGGGTTTCCCAAGATAAAATGTTGCATACCTTGTGATTGTATTTCTTTCAATGATCCTCTTTATATTGTTGTTTTGGAAATGGATTGAATGCTCATGTAATTTGGAAATAACCTAATAACAACAACACAAAATTAAGATGGTATCAGAGCTTAACTGAATAGAGCATCCTTCACTAGGTATCTAGACGTCACTATTTCCATACAAGAAAATTAGGGCTTTTTACTGAAGAGGAATTTTTGACCAAAAATCACCTTGGGAAGTGCACCCTTCCCTAGCGCATCTTTTGGTAGCTTGAACGAGCTTTTTTAGTGGCTATATTCTCCAAAAATTTAAACTCTAGTTTTGACTGGTACTAGAAAACCAGGAAACCAGTACTAGAAGTACCGGTCCATAATTGCGCATGTCAAGTTTCAAGGGGTAAAACTTGGAATTTTCTGAAACAGTCAGCTTCAACAAACTCGTCTCAGCTCAACACATCTCTTGGTAAGCTCATTTTCATTTTTTGAGCACTTTCACTTTTCTGGTCATTTTCTTAGCTCCAAGTCAAGATGTCTGCAAGCACCAAGCTTGTTGACAAGCTAGAAGGTGTGGAAAATTTCTGTGCCTGGAAGTACAAAATTGGACTCATTCTTGAAGAGAATGACCTTGCAAAATTCATAAAAGAAAATGTATCGGAACCTGAAGAAAATGCAGCCAAAGAGAAGTACACGAAGGATATGATTAAGTCTAAAAGAATAACTGTAGATTCCATTAAATACCACTTGATCCTTCAAGTTTCTTCTAAGAATACTCCAAAATACATGTTTGATTCCCTAACTAGAATGTATGAAGGAAATAACATCAACCAGAATATGAACTTGAGAACCCAACTCAAGAATACAAATATGCAAAAAGGAGAAACAATTCAAGACTATTTCTCTAGGGTTTCTCAATTCAAGGAACAATTAGAGGCAATTGGAGACAACTTAGATGAATAAGAACTCGTGATGACAACTCTTAATGGTATCACAAGACCTTGGGATGCCTTCATCCAAACTATTTGTGCAAGAAAAGAAAAACTCCAATTTGACAGTTTATGGGAAGAATGTGTTCAAGAAGAAGCAAGAGTGTCCAACCGAGAAGCCATCCTATTAAGAGATGAAGATCAATCCCTATCTGCTCATGCTAAGGGTGGAAACGGAAAGTCTCATTTTCAAAAGGAGACCCACCTTCATAAAGAGTCTCACTCTCCAAAGAGATTCCAGAAATATCATAAGGGTCAAAGAAAGGGAAACAGATTCTCCTCCTACCAATGTTATCATTGTGATAAGATGGAACACACTGCTAAAAATTTTCCTACCAGAAGGGAAGAATACAAGAGGAGAAATAACAAAAGACATCATGCCCATGAAACCGAAGATGATGAGCCACCCAAGAAGTTAGCTAAAGAAGAGAATGAAGAATATGTTTTGTTTTCTTCTCTCTCAGGATCTGTGACACCTGGAGATAATACTTGGCTCATATATAGTGGTGCCTCTAAGCACATGACAAGTCAGAAGAAAACTCTCTCCATTCTTATAGAGAAGGAATCCCCCCAGAAATTTTCATTTGGATATGATTATCAGTACCCAATCAAAGGAATGGGAGAAGCCACCTAAAAACTTGATTCATGAACTTCGATGAGAATGAAGGATGTACTCTATGTACCATGTTTGAAAAAAAACTTACTTTCTATTTAAACTCTAGATAAGAAAGGTTTCAGAGTTGCATTCATAGATGGTGAAGTTCTTAAGTGGTCCAAAGGAAAAAACATAGAATATGTAATTGTTATTGGAATAGAAGAAGGTGGTTTGTACAAGTTAAAAGGTCACTCATATGTATCCTTGACTTACTCTACTGAAAGTCCTTGTGAACTTTGGCATAAAAGACTAGCTCACATCAACTGCAAAGCCTTACCATATGTAAGCAAGGTAGTTACATGTTTACTATAACTAAAGCTTGATCATGTAGGTTTATGCAAGGGATGTGCACAAGGAAAGAACATAAATAATCTTTTTCCAAATAGTGGTAGTAAAGCATAAGGAATCTTGGAACTTGTCCACTCAGATGTATGCGGTCCAATGCCATCAAACTCTCTAAGAGGGTATGTATACTATGTATCTTTTTATTGATGATTACTCTCGTAATACTTGGGTTTGTTTCTTGAAGTCAAAATATGAAGTACTTGGAAATTTCAAGGAATTCAAAGCCTTGGTAGAAAACCTCTCCAAAAGGATAATCAAGATACTCAGGTCAGGCAATGGAGGAGAGTACACTTCAAATGAATTTGGAATCTTTTGCAGAGATGCTAGGATTAAGAGGGAGATCACCAATCTCTATAATCCTCAACAAAATGGTATACCATAAAGAAAGAATAGAACGATTATGGAATCAATAAAGACTATGATTCACAATCAATATCTTCCAATGCACTTATGGGCTGAAGCAACAAGAACAACAATATATGTCCAAAACAGATTATCCCATAGTACACTTGGATTCAAAACTCCCGAAGAAATGTTCACCAGAAAGAAGCCAGAAGTAAGCCATCTCAAAATATTTGTTTTTCTAATATTTGTACACATTCCAAAAGAAAAAACAACTAAGTTGGATCCTTCAGGAAAGAAGGAAATATTTGTTGGAGATTGTGAGGTCTCTAAGGCCTTCAAAATTTACATACCAAGTTACCATTATATTCAGATCAACATAGATGCAACCTTTGATGAATATGCAACACTCAAAAGATCAAGGAAATGTCATCTTGAAGAAGAACTTGTAGCTCTCAGAGTTGTAGAACCCGTGAAGGAAGTTACAGTTACCCCTGATGATGAGATTCTAGAATATCATGATATGATAGAATCTCAAGAACCTCCCCATATGAATATCTCTCACAAGAGAAATCCAGCTTGGGAAAAAGAACTTATTCAAGATGCAGAGAAGTATGGTGCCCCATAAGGAACCATGAGACAAAGCAATAAGCCTAAGCCATTCTCCAACTATATGGCCTTGATGTGTGATCTCGTGGAGAAGGAACCTATTTTCTTTGAAGAATCCATTCAAAAGAAAAAGTGGACGGATGCCATGATAGAAAAATACAGGTCCATTATGACAAATGATGTATGGGAAGTAGTTCCCAAAACAAAGAACAAAGCTGTAGTATCTTCCAAGTGGATATACAAAATAAAACATGCAACAGATGAAAGCATTGAAAAACATAAGGAAAGATTTGTGGCTCGTGGATTTTCTCAAAAGGAAGGTATCGACTATGAAGAAACATTTGATCCTATAGCTAGATACACTTCTATCATAACCATCATAGATATTGTAGCTAAAATGAAGTGGAAGTTACACCATATGGATGTGAAAACAACTTTCTTAAATGGTGTTATTGAAGAAGAAGTGTATATAGAACAACCACAAGGGTTTGAAGTTGAATATATAAAGACTCATGTCTGTAGGTTGAAGAAATCTCCTAGAGCTTGGTATGGAAGAATTGATAATTTCCTGACAAGCTTGGGATTTAGCAAAAGTAAGGCTAATCCTAACCTTTACTTCAAGGTTATGAATGATGAGCTAATTATATTGCTACTATATGTGGATGACTTATTCTTGACAAGAGAATAAAATCTCATCACAAATGGAAAGAATAAGATTTCTGCAGAGTTCAAGATGAAAGATCTAGGCCTGATGCATTATTTCTTAGGCCTTGAAGTTTGGCAGATCCCAGAGAAGATATTCCTTAACCAAGGGAAGTATGAAGTTGACATACTGAAGAGATTTGACATGTTGGAATGTAAATCCATGAACACACCCATGGAAACAAATTTGAAGCTCCTGGTTGATACTTCGTCAGAGTTGGTTGATGCTACTCTATACAGACAGATTATTGGATCATTGATGTATCTGACTAATACTAGGACACATATATTCTTTGCTGTGAACATCTTGAGTCAGCATCTGGTGGAGCCCATATGTGTTCACCTTGTAGCTACAAAACATGTGATGAGATACCTTAAGGGTACGTTGGATTATGGTCTCTGTTATATTGGAGATCATGAATTCAGATTGTATGGTTATACTGATTCAGATTGGGCTAGAAGTGCTTTAGACATAAACAACACTTTAGGATGTTGTTTCAGTTTGGGGTCAGCCATGACTCCATTGAAAAATAGGAAGCAATCTAGTATTGCTCTTGACACGATAGAAGCAGAGTACATTGCAGCATGTTCCACCAGTTGTGAAGCTATATGGCTTCGAAAGTTGTCGACAAGTCTGTTCGATATGGAGATGGAAGCCACCATGATTCTATTTGATAGCCAGAGTTGTATAAAGATGTCGGAGAACCTAATGTTCCATGATAAGTCGAAGCACATAGAGATCCAATACCACTACATTCATGATATGGTGTAGAGAGGAGCTGTAAAGATCCAATATGTTGGAAAAAATGAGCAAGTTGCAGATGTGTTGACCAGGCTTCTATCTCGTGTGAAGTTTGAGTACTTCTGAGACAAGCTTGGTGTGGTTTGAAAGGACCTCCCTCAAAAGGGGGAGTGATACTAATGATACTATGGTATCCTGACCAACAACAGGTAGCTCCGTTAGGATTTTATATCCTAGGGGATTGATCATCCCTGGGTAGATCCCAAAGGTCCAGTAAGGACAATTTGTCAGAGTACCTATGCATGTATATGCCAGATGTGGTTAGTAGTGGTAGTTCCATTAGGATTTTATATCCTAGGGAATATTATGATTCCTGGGAAGTTCCTAAAGGTCCGGTAAGGATAGTTTGTCAGAGTACCACATGGTAGATTGTTAGGATTTTATATCCTAGGGAATATTGTGATTCCTGGGCAGATCTCAAAGGTCCAGTAAGGACGGTCTGTCAGAGTACCACAAATGTTGTTGTTGATGCACCTGCCTCATTCTGTTGCCACATGTTGATGATGTCGTTGTTTCAGCTTCATGCTGTTGATGATGTTGTTGTTCCAGCTTCGTACCATTGATGATGTTTTTGTTCCAGCTTCGTGATATTGATGTTGATGTTTCAACTTCATGATGATGATGATGATGATGTTACTCCAGATCCATTCTGTAAACGATGATGATATTGACGATGAGAAAAACTTCCGATGATTTATAGATGTGCTAGTCAGTGTTCCAAATGCTAATGATGATGCTACCCTCTCCTTCTCTTGATGATGTTGTATTGAGTCATGTCATTAGAATACCCTTCTTGTTAAGGGGGAGTGTTGAAATATTGTAACTTCAAAGAATATTCTAATTATATTTGAGTTATTATTTTATAGATCAAATCCCCTTTTGCGGATTGATCAAGTTAGGTCTTGTATAAGATCAAATCCTCTTTTGTGGATTGATCAAATAGTATTTGTATAGTGGTATTTGTAAAGTTGACCCCTGGTAATTATAAAGTGGTTTTAGCCACTTCTAGGAGAAGTCGGCTCAACCAAGTGAAGAGACACAACCCTAGCGCCATCTCACACTTGTATTTATATGTGAGGTTTGTGTCTCATTTACACACACTCACTCACTCATCTAGTGCAGATATCTTGAAGGCAATTACAGTTGTAGGAGAAAGGAGAAGAGATGCACATGCCGAGTCTTGGTCTATCTTTGGTGTTTTGGTCTTAGTCTTGGCATTGTATTGGAAATCTATTATTGATAAAGTTTTTGCTGGGGTTTCTCCCCCATGAGGGTTTCCCAGGATAAAATACTGCGTACCTTGTGATTGTGTTTCTTTTAGTGATCCTCTTTATATTTTTGTTTTGGAAATGCATTGAATGCTCATGTAATTTGGAAATAACCTAATAACAACAGTAAAAACTTAACATGCCCCACATGAAAAAACACCTTAATGGAAGACTAGTATAAATAGAGGATATATGCTCCTCATTTGAACACACTCACTCACTCAGCTAGGGCATAAGTTTAAGGAGCAACAATTGCAGTAGAAGGAGGCACAAGTTTGGAGAGGGTAGTGCAACCGTTTCCGTGGTGTAATCTTAGTCTTTTTGGTAGCTCTCTTGTGTGCTTATCTTGGTAAAGGTACGCTTCTATTGGTAGAGGTACGCTCTCTTGATATTGTGCTCTCTGGTCAAAAGTTAAAGTTATAAGATGACTTTAGTCAAATTATTAGATTGATTAAGGTTGATATTTTAGATTTTATTTGCATTATATTCCCTAACTCATATTTCTTTCAAGAAAGAATATTGTCTTAGTAAAAGGGACAAGTTGGAGAGAATATTTGTCATCTTGAGTGAAGGAGACTCAGAAGAAAATAAAAAACACTCATTCTTGGAGATAAGACTCCAAGTTCTAGGTTTGATTGATTAAATTGATAAGTTTCCAATTTGCACATATCAAGTTTGATAATTGATACATTACAGGTAAACACTATAGTTGTGACAACAATATTTGAAAGGTTCTATTATTTGATAGGTACAATGAATACTTGGTAGCATGTGAGTACTATTGATATAAATGCTTATTGTACTTGTTTTCAAGATGAGATAACATCTCCTCTAGGAGATATTTCTTGTTTTTCTTCCAGGCAGGTCACCTTGGTAATGCTATGATGATTACCATGAAATTGTCTTTTATTCTTATTACCATAGATATTTTCTTATGAAAATGATATTATATTGTAAATACTTTTGCTCTTTTTCTAGGCAGGTTATCTTACAAATTCCACGGAGGTTACCATGGAGATGTATGTGTTCCAGGAAGGTTACCACGAAAGTAGGTCACCGAAAAAAACTATGAGAGGGATATACAGTGACAGTTGTAGAAGGAAACATATTAAATAGCCTTCAGTTTGAGACATGGAGCTTATTGAGCATCAATAGAGCCCATTCCCAAGCAATGATAGCAAATCTAAAGGATTTTTGGACATCATGCATTCAGACGTGTGTGGACCAATGATAGCCACTTCACTTAGTGGATAATGGAGGAGTGTAACACACCCGACCCCTAAGTATCCTTTTTGGGGATGGGACATCAAAATTCTATTCTCCTTAATCATCTCAAATCCTCTTCTCAAGATCTCCATCACCTTATGCTCGTCAAAATCTTTCCAACCACCGTCACTAGGCTCAAATCCGAGATCTGGGTTGGAATTTATTCCCTTATGAAGTTCTTGGGGCATCATTGATCAAAGGCAACATGGCGTCCACATGGATTGACCTTGTTTGTACTATCCCAAGGTTCCCCGAAGACCCAAAGCTCCTTAGTGCTCTTGCATCTATGGTGGAAATCCATATGCCGCTAACTCCACCGAAATGACTTCATCCTCGTTTAACGTACAAGGTGATGAGAATTCGACATTCGATGCTTCGGCACTGAATGACCCCCTTTTTTTTTCTTTCTACGTGTATATCCTCTGGAGCCTCGAAGCCCCAAAATTTTGCCACATGGCTCCAGCCTTCGACTCTTTTGACTTGTCCTACTACACCACCCCAAACCTTTGGAGTTCCAAAACTTCTAACTTTCGAGGTCCTTCCACGTAGTTACGACCTTCGACCCTTTTTGGAGCATAAGTTGTAACACTCGAATTCTCCTGGAGTTTCGAACTCCCAAACTCCCGGGGTCCCATTAATCATTAGGTCATGCAACCACACACTAGGGAATGACATGTGGCAAGGAAGAGATGACATGTAGCCCCATCAATGGGTGACACATGTCACGTTATAATGGGCACATAGGGGCTACAAAAAGAATGAATCAAGATGACATGTGGCATGTTGAACGTGGTTTCACGTCACCCTGGGTGACATTAGCGTGCCACATCACTCTTGAATTAAAACCTTCTAATGTCCCTTAAATCTCACAGTCGAGGTGTGTCCATGTAGATCCAGAGATCTATGACCTCCGCTACTTCATAACTTCGACGTTCGGGGGATCCTCCGTGTAAATTCCTCCTTGCTCCCAGAGTGGTCAGTGCTGGGTTGACCATGGTCTAGATCTATTTTTTAGGGAAGATCCTGATTTCCCTCAGATTAACGACTCGCGTTACTTTGCGTGTTCGACATCCGGGGGTTCTATCTGCTTAATACTCATTTTCTCCTAGAGTAGGATTTCACCAAAATGCTACACATGAATCCTCCCACTGGTGGATCAAACGGTTGGGAGGGGTTCTCAATGGAGTCTCCAGATCAATGGCTAAAAGGGATCCCGAAGGATCCAAATATTGATGGGCCACAATATTTTGCAACTCCGACATTCAGAGGTTTTGGTGTTATAACGCCTTTCTTCTCCAGAAGCGGTCAACGCCGGACTAACCTCGATGTAGATCCAACGGTCAGGAAGGCTCCTGAATACCTTCGGATATGCGGCTCGTGTTACTTCATGATCAAGAATATGATTGGGGGTTTAGCAAGGGAAAAAATCCCATGGTTACAGGTAACTCCAGACTAACAACACACCCGATGTAACTTCCTCTTATTTCTCTCACAATATCGTCTCTCATAATACAATAATCACACACATACACAATTGAAATACAATCCCCTCATAAAATAGGGTTTCCTTCTAGGGAAAAAATACCTAAAATAAATTCTATCGTCATATCTGCGACCTTATAATGAATGGTCCAGATTGACTATGAAATTACAATATTTTACAAGGCAAGTTTCCCCAATATTTTGCTTCGGGGGTGTTTCCCTTGAATCCCTCGCTGGGGGGGGGCTACAAAAATTGTTGCTACCCCCTTGGAACTCCCTGGCGACAGTTGTGGGGGGGGGGGAAAGCCCCACCACACCCCCTGTTAGGGAATGGGGTCCAAGCATGACTGAAACAAACCTTTGAATAAGGAAGATAATTAGGCTCCACAACCAACAATCTCCCACTTGGAGACTGATCACAAAAAATCCCCTGTTTCTATACTTGCCGGACTACACTCCACCTTGGACCTGGAAAATTTCTCATCTTCACCTTCATGCTTGAAGACCAACTGAAGCTGAGCACGAGCTCAGTTTCTCTCTAGTTACTCCCATTGTTAACATGCTGCAGGATTTTGGCTAGTATGTATCTTTTCCAACTTCAAATATCCATCTTCCAAGATGGATCATATGAAATGGTACCTGAGACACATATGCTTAGTCTTTGAATGGAAGTCTGAGTTCTTTGCAATATGAATGACACTCTCACTGTCACAGTACAATATGTTATTCTCCTTCTTCTTTCCCAATTCCTCCATAAACCTCTGTAACCAAATAATTTCTTTACTAGCCTCTGTAGCAGCAACATACTCTACTTCTATTGTTGAATGTGAAACAACCTTTTTTAGTTTTGAAATCCAACTTACTGTTGTTCCACCTACAATAAAAACATACCCAGTGGTGCTCCTCCTACTATATTTATCACCTGCCATATCTGAATCAACATATCCATGTAGAACAATGTATGAACCTCCAAAACATAATGCATGAGTATAAGTACCTCTCAAATACCTGAGAATCCACTTTAATGACTCCCAATGTTCTTTACCTGGATTGTTCATATACCTGCTCACAACTCCCACTGCATGTGCAATATCTGGTCTTGTGCAAACCATCGCATACATCAAGTTTCCAAATGCTGATGAATAAGGGAACATGGACATGTATTCTATCTTCTCCTGTGTCTTGGGACACATTTCCTTAGTTAATTTGAAATGGCTGGAAAAAGGTGTACTAACTGGTTTTGCATTCTGCATTCTAAACCTCTCCAACACCTTCTCTATGTACTCACCCTGAGACAATGTCAATTTTCAATTTTTCCCATCTCTTGTTATTCTCATACCAATAATTTTATTTGCATCACCCAAATCCTTCATCACAAATGAATTAACTAATTTATTCTTGAGCACATTTATATCCTACATATTAGACCCTGCAACAAGCATGCCATCTACATACAATAACAAGATAATATAGCTTCCATTTTCTATCGTTTTAAAATAAACACAATGATCACAATGACATCTACTATAACCTTGTTTTGTCACAAACCTGTCAAACTTCAAATACCATTGCCTTGGAGCTTGCTTTAGGCCATACAAGCTCTTCTTCAACCTGCATACCAAATTATCCTTCTTTTTGACCTCATACCCCTGTGGCTGCTACACATAAATCTCTTCCTCCAAATCCCCATGGAGAAAATATGTTTTTACATCTAACTCTTCAAGATGCAAATATTCTACCTCCACGAGAATTAAAATAGTCCTAATTGAATTCATCTTAACAATAGGAGAAAATATTTCATCAAAATATATACCTTTCTTTTGTGCAAACCCCTTTACAACAATTCTAGCCTTGTGCTACGTTTTTCCTCCATCTACTTTCTTCACACTGTAAACACATTTATTCTGTAATGATTTTTTTCCTACAGGAAACTGAACCAATTCTTAAGTCTGGTTATTTACCAAGGAATCCATTTCCTCTTTCATGCCTTTCTCCCACTTCTTTTTAGTGTCTACCTGCATTGCCTCTTCATAACATTCTGGTTCACCATAATAAGTCAACAAGAAATAATAAAATGAAGGAGAGTATCATTCAGGGGTCTACTTAACCTGTATACCTTCTAACAACACTTGCAAGAGTTTGAGGTACTTGTTGCTTCTGTTGTTGTACATTTTGATTTTCTGGTACCTTTGGAATTTCTTTTTTAGTGATCTCATCAAGCATTTTGTATTCTGGTTTTTCTTTTTCCTGTTTCTTTCTTGCCACTATTCTTTGTACATGACCTTCTCATTAAATATTACATCTCTACTCCTAATTATTTTGTGATTTTCATAATCCCATAAGAGATAACCAAAATCATTAACACCGTATCCAATAAAGGTACACTTCTTGGATTTTGCCTCAAGCTTTGTTCTATTTTCTTTATCAATATGGACAAATGCTTCACAATCGAAAGTCTTAAAAAATGAGTAGTTTACCTTTTTACCTATCCATTCCTCCTCTGGAATGCCACCATCCAAATAACTCGAAGGTCCTCTATTTATCAAGTAAACAAAAATATCTATAACATCTTCCCAAAACTGTAAGGGTAACCCTGCATGCAATCTCATACTCCTTGCACACTCCATGATTGTCCTGTTCATCCTTTCTGACACACCATTTTCTTGTAGTGTTCTTGGAACTGTCTTCTCTCTACGAATCCCAGAACAATAATAATCAAACTCCTTACTGCAATATTCACCTCCATTGTATGATTTGAGACACTTCAACCTTTTTCCTGTCTCATTCTCAACCAAATCTTTCCATTTCTTAAAAATGTCAAAAACATCATATTTTTGTCGAATGCAATAAACCCAAGTTTTTCTAGTTGCATCATCAATAAAAGTGACATGATAATGAGAGACACCAAGAGATGATAATTGAGCTGGTTCCCATACATCTGTATGCAAAATCTCTAACCTTTCACTCTTTGTTTATTTTCCAACTCTGAGAAATCTAACTCTCTTATGTTTTCCATAAACATAGTGCTCAAAGAAATCCAAATCAATTTGTTTAATATCTGGAAACAAATTCTTTTTGTGAAGTATCTGCATCCCCTTCTCACTCATTGAATTAGGTTGAATTAGTTAGGGTGTTCTCATGTCGTTGGATGTTCTACTTAGAGAGGTACATGAAAAAATTCAAGGGGTTTGTTTGACAAAGAGAAAAATCGGAGGGCTCTATGGTAGAGGGGTACATAGTATACAAGTCGTTCTATTATGCCAATGAGTACATCAAGAAAATTGATGACACAGAAGGAGAATTTGTTTGGGACGACCATCAAGATGAGGAAAAAAGGGAAGGGGAGCTACTCCAAATGAATAGAAAAAGACGCTTGATGAAGAGTAGGTCAATTATGTTTTTTCAATTTAGTACAAATAAATTGCTTACATTGAATTTGATAATATATATTTTATCCCATGCTATTTGTTTTGAATTCTTTAATACATCAATGAATTTAGAAATTTTAATCTTATCAATAAATTCATTCTTTAAGTTGATAATATATATTTGATCTCATGCTATTCATTTTGAATTTTTGTATACATCAACACATTTAGAAATGGATTCCATCAATAAATTCGTTCTTTATAATGCAGAGGCAACACGACCACGAGTCACATTATATGAAGAGAAAAAAAGGAAATGGGACAATGGCAGGAAAACATTTAGATGGCTGAATGGTAGAATAATTCCTTATGCTAATTATTTAAAAGAAAATATGCCAAAAATATGTGTCGACAGTTGGGTGTCTGAGTAGATACAAGAGAAATATGCGATGTCTGGTCATAACCCACATGGAGAAGATATGATGCACTAAACATAGGGATCATGCACAATAACTCCGTAATAACCTCAATGAGTACCACACTCTATTTATAATATTGTACTTTTAAATTGTAACACATATTATGTTTTTATTAATGCTTCGATTATTAGACATATGAAACCATCCTTTGTTCTCATTTTTACAGGTGCATTTATTCTTATCTATGTGGGAATATGGACATCATTTTCTCACTGAGTATAATGATGAAGGACACATCACATAATATTGTGGAGTGGAGGTCTATTTCAACCAATCTAGTCATGCTAGCCACCATGATGAAAAGTTGATAGAGGGGAAGTTAGGTTACATTGGAAATATATAAGTGATCATGAAAGTATACTTGTCATCATTTCAATGTGCCATTTTTTGTTGCAAGTGGTGGGATACCTTCGACCAAAGAAATGTAAAGGAAGATCATGATAGTGGGATAATATGTATTAACTCTTGAAAAATGTGGGTTGAAAGCAAGGAGCCTTATGTTTTCCCAAAACATTGCAAACAAGTGTTTTTTTACCCAGATGTGTTGGATGGGGATTGGTTCTTCATACTAGGAGATGATCCGAGATATAAACATATTTTTGAGAACAACAATGGTACAATTCCAAGCGAGGAAGATAACCAGGGTGATGGAAACGAAGACTGATTTGTAAATGATTTTTTTGGACATTTATATCGTGGATGTGTCATTTTATTATGGGTATCTATAATAGACAATTGTGTTTTTTTCCCTTCATTTTATAATTATATTGGATATGAAAAGTTAACAACCATTTACAACTGATGCAGGAGTATCACTCTACCTTAGCATGCGCCAGATGATTAACACGAGTGGTTCACATTCAAGGAAGGGAGAGGCACCACCCTCTCATTTTGCCTTCAAAACTATAAAGCGTGATCAAGAAAATTAATGCTGACATGTTGGAAGAGCCAAATTTGTGCCTTCACACAAGATGGAGATAAGGTCGCCATTAAGTGGTTGACGGTAGGAGAGATTTGCATCCGATTCGGATCAGATTTCCATCATTGTAATCTACCCATTAGACATGCGTTTTGAATGGTGATTAGACACCACTAGCTTAGCTTGGAGGGAATCTCGTCGAGCCCCTCTTGTATAAACTCTTGTATTGTTACCAGTAGAGTATGATGAGACATGCATAGGAGAATTGAGAGCTGAGACTCAGTTGTAGTCTGGACTCATGTATTGTAATGGACATTCCACCATTAATAGGAAGTGACAATTTTTCATGTTTATCAATTTTTGTGTAATGGATGCTTTGTTATGAATGTCATTCATATGCATTTGAGCTGTATATAGATGTTAGAAATCATCTACAGGGATAGAGATATAATATTCTATCTGTGAGTGTGTTGGATTAAGTCTGGTTCTCAAGGCTAAGTGCAAGGAATGCATGACAAAGAGTGGAGACTCTGTGAGCCGATACAAGGAGTGTGTATCTGAACTCAATCGAGTCATAAGAGAAGCTGCCGGGAGGGCACACCATGATAATTCACAGACTTAGGAAGAAATTTCAAGGAGGTTGGGTACTTTGGAAAGAAAGACTGTGTAGGAGGGGACACAACGTAGAGTTACTGAGTACTCTGTAACAATTTGCCAGGAGGGCATAGAGCAAGTATGAGAGCGTACTCGAGCAACACATTATGAAGTGTTGGAATCCTTAAGAGAATCCTAGGGTTGTTGAACAATCCGAGGAAGGAAGGATTTGCAAGAGTGCATTGAAAAAAGAAAGGATATGCCTTAAGACTTCTAGGTAGGCTAAGGGAGAATCCGTCGAAAGGCTTAGCCGAGCGCAAGGAGTGCACCAAGGAGACTGTAATTTTACTTTACAAGATCAGGAGGAAGGGCGTTAAGCTGCCAAGAGGGCATGATAAATTCCACTGAAGGACGCAAAAGAGCTGGGAACCTTGAAGGTTTTCAGGCTGAGCAAATTCGCAGAAGAATTTGCGCAGAACTCTACAAGGAGTGTAGAAGAAGTTCGAGAATAGTCTAAGTATCGAAGGAAAATTGCGCTAAGTGTGCAATAAGGTCGAGGAATTTCCGAAGTCCCGAGGGCCATAAATTCATCCATCATTGGGAGGAGACATGTGGTAGAATATCGGGAGTTCTGGGAGTTGGAGCTCCGGGAGGTTTTCCAAGAGAAAACAAAGATCCTCGTGAAGTCGCAAAGAGCGGTTTGAATCCAGATCGTTGGATCTGGAGGGGACACGTGGAATCAGTCTGTTGATCCAGAGGAACAATACTTCAGAAAATATCGGAGAAGGATATCGAGAGACTCTTGAAGACCGAAGTCCGAAGAGATCGCAGCCGTCGATCGAAAGGAGAGATGAGGACTGTTGATCCTCGAGCATTTGAGTTCGCCGATTCGAAGTTCAGGAACATAAGAGTTGACTGTCGTGGAAAGAGTTGAAGCCCGAAGCCCGAACCAATTTGCGTGATTGAGTCCAGGGACACAACCTGAGGTCACGTGAGAGAAAGGGCTTGGCATAGAGAGCTAAGTGCCGCTGCCAACTTTCTTCAAAGGGCCAAGAAGAGAGCCGTGGGATTGAGAGGACCTACACTTTGGAGAAAGAAGGACCTATGGTAAAATTTGTCGGGTTCCAACAGAGAGCTGAAGAGTCAATCCAAATCAGGTGTTCCAATGATCCTATACCGGGAGGTTGCCGCATCCATAGAGGGGGTGGGGTCTGCACCAAGAGTGGTATCAGAGAAGATTTTTTCTCTCAGGCGAGAGGAAGGAGACAACGTGCGATACTCTGTGAAGACTGTTGCAAGGTGTGCAACATATGGTAAACATCCAGGTGGGATGAAGATGAAGCAAGATGGCCACTGGAGTTTATGAGCACGGTCGAGGAGAGGTATTCTTGTAGAAAAGAAAAGCGGAGATAGACAAGGAGCTTAGTGAAATCCGAGCCAAGATGGAGATGCTAGCATTCTAGATACAACAAGAAGAAAAGGTACGCTGGAGGTACGAGTGGCCTTTGAAAAGAAAAAATAAGTGGACTGTTCGAATGTTGTTGGCCCAAAGGCAACGACATGTGTTGAAGAGGTGGCTGAGATATGTCAAAAACCCCAATGGTGAAGGAAATATATTTGGGAGGATTCTCATAGGTTGCTAGGTGGGCAATGAGGAGGAATCATACGATCTCATAAACTGCCAGGAGGGCAGAGGAGACATCCCAAATTGCCAAGTGGGCAAGGGAGAAGAAATGAGCTCAACTAAGAGTTTACGTCAACAGGGGGTGCTAGAAGATGGATAGGAGGAGGAAGAAATGCCTCATCCATATGAAGATACATGCGAAACTGCAAGCCGTGTGAATGAAGATGATGACAAGTTGGACACTTTCATCACAGAGGAGAAGGATCAGAGGTGTGTTCTGGTCATTGGAGGAGTCGATATATTCCTTCCAAGCAACCGAGGAGAGGCTAGCACATATGTTGTAGATGCAATAGAAGGACAACGAGCTGATACTGTCATGGAGGAGGAGGAACATATATTGAAGTCTATCCCAACAGAGGAGGAGTGCCCAATTGAGTTACTCACTCAGTGGGAGATGGAGTTAAAGGCACTAGAGGATTGGTTGGATAGTCCTAAACTAGAAGGTGGCTTCCATGAGATAGCCATGCTAGAGGAGACATTCCAACACAAGTTGTACTTGGAGAAAGATGTAATGGAACCAGCCAAAGAACTGGCATAAGTTAGTTTGTCAGAAGAAGTAGCTGGACAATAATTGAGTGGAAAGACTGTGGAATTGGAGTCTGGAGCAGAGTGGCCAATCGAAGTCACAAGGGATGGAAGCATCATGGGATATCAGGAAAACCAACCCATGAAGCGACATGAAGAGTTGCAACCAGACAGAGTGCACAAGCCGAACCAGCCGATCAAGCAACTGGAAGAAGTTGTAGAGGAGATACAGAGGCTGATGTTGAGGTTAGGAGAAGAATTCATCAACAAGGAGAAGCTCGACAGAAAGAAACCTGTACGAGTAGTAGGGAAGATGCAGATGCAACAACAGGAGCAAAGAGGAGGATAAGGACAACTATAGGAGAAATCTTGGTAGGAGGGTTTCAACAGAGCTGGGGAGCTCATGAGTAGGAGCTCATGAATTTTCGTAGTCATGGAGTATGATGCAGGAGCATCGCTCTACCTCAACACCCTCTAGCCGATTAGCATGAGTGGTGCACATTCAAGGAAGGGAGAGGCACCACACTCTCATTTTGACTTCGAAAATATAAAGCGTGATCAAGGAAATTAATGATGACAGGTTGGAAGAGCCAAATTTGTGCCCTCGCACAAGATGGATATAAGGTCACCATTAAGTGGTTGACGGTAGGAGGCATCTACATCCGATTCGGATCAGATCTCTATCATTGTAATCCTCCCATTAGACATGCATTTTGAATGGTGATTAGACACCACTAGCTTAGCTTGGAGGGAAGCTCGTCGAGCCCCTCTTGTATAAACTCTTGTATTGTTACCAGTAGAATATGAAGAGACATGCATAGGAGAATTGAGAGCAAAGGCTCAGTTGTAGTCCAAACTCATGTATTGTAATGGACATTCCACCATTAATAGGAAGTAACAATTTTTCCTGTTTATCAATTTCTGTGTAATGGATTCTTTATTATGAATGTCATTTGTGTGAATTTGAGCTATAGATAGATGTTAGAAATCGTTTGCAAGGATAGAGATATAATCTGCTATCTGTGAGTGTGTTGGATTAAGTCTGGTTCTCAAGGCTAAGTGCAAGGAGTGCATGATAGAGAGTGGAGACTCTGTGAGTCGATGCAAGGAGTGCGTATATGAACTCAGTCGAGTCAGAAGAGAAATTTCTAGGAGGGCACATCGGGATAATTCACAGACTCGAGAGGAAATTTCAAGGTGGTTGGGTACCTTGGAAAGAAATACTGTGTAGGGGGGAACACAACGCAGAGTTACTGAATACTCTGTAACACTCTGCCAGGAGGTCATAGAGAAAGTACGAGAGCGTACTCGAGCAACACATTCTGAAGTGTTTGAATCCTTAAGAGAATCCCAGGGTTGCTAAACACTCCGAGGAAAGAAGGCTTTGCAAGAGTGCATCGACAAAGGAAAGGAGATGCCTTAAGACTTCTAGGTAGGATAAGGGAGAAGCCGTCGAAAGGCTTAGCCGAGCGTAAGGAGTGAGCCAAGGAGACTGTAAGTTTACTTTAAAATATCAGGAGGAAGGGCGATATTCTGCCAGGAGGGCACAAGTAAGTCCACTGAAGGACAAAAAAGAGCTGGGAGCCTTGAAGCTTTTCAAGCCGAGAAAAGTCGCAGAATAATTTGCGTAGAACTCTATAAGGATTGCAAAAGAAGTTCGAGAATAGTTTAAGTCTCGAACGAAAATTACGTTAAGTGTGCAAGAAGGTCGAGGACTTGCTGAAGTCCCAAAGGCTGTAAATTCATCCATCGTTGGGAGGAGACAAGTGGCATAATATCAGGATATCCGGGAGCTAGATCTTCCGGAGGTTTTCCAAGAGAAAACAAAGATCTTCACGAAGTCGCGAAGAGCGGTTTGAATCCAGACCGTTGGATCTAGAGGGGACGTGTGGAAGCAGTCCATTGATTCAGAGGAATAATACTTTGGGAGATATCAAAGAAGGATATCGAGAGACTCCCAAAGACTAGAGTCCGAAGAGATCGCAACCATCGATCGAAAGGAGAGACAAGGACCGTTGATCCTCGCGCGTTTGAGTTCGCTGATTCGGAGTTCGGGAACATAAGAGTTGGTTGTCGTGGAAAGAGCCGAAGCCTGAAGCCTGAAGAACTTTGTGTGATTGAGCCCCGAGACATAGCCCGAGGTCACATGAGAGAAAGGGCCTGCCACGAAGAGCTAAGTGCCGCCGTCAACTTTCTTCAAAGGGCCAAGAAGAGAGCCGCAGGATTGAGAGGACCTGTACTTTGGAGAAAGAAGGACCTGTGGTAGAATTTGTCGGCTTCCAGCAGGGAGCCAAAGAGTCCATCCGAATCAGATGTTCAAATGATCCTAGACCTGGAGGTCGTCGCAACCCCGAAGGGGGTGGGGTCTGCACCAACAACCACCATATTGAAAATACATTATTAAATAGACATACAAACATAAGATGTGGTTTTGATATATTTTCATTGTCATATTTATTGTTTATTATAGCAAATTTATGTTGTATTGTATTGAAATATGTTTATGTTAACCTTCAAATTACTAAGCATTAATTTAGATATCACAAAGTTGGTGGAGTACAATAATAAATATTTATTTTAATTATATTTTATTTAATAAAAATTGAAGATATTCAAAATATTCAAACCTCAAAATTTTTATTGTTTGAGAAAATCAAAATTCAAATAAATATATACTTACTTTGATGAAACTTCTAAGGAAAATTCCAACAAAATAACTTTGTGCAACATCTAACTTGTGGTGATCACATTACCAACTTTGATGGCATTCCCCACCTTAAGTAGTGCAACTATCACGACCTCCACCTATTCCATGTTGATGATTGCAGCTATGTGAGACATTCTCAAACTTATAAACATGTGAGATGTGGATCATTGCAGCTATGTGAGTATTTCTCTCAGCTTACAAACCTGAGAGAAAACCCCTAATAAGGGTACGTGGTTCCTGCCTGAGACAGATCTAGAACGTAGAGATGACCTCCTCCAATTAGAGAATTGAGAAGAACTCCAGATGATTATCTAGTGGGAAAGGCGATCTGTTGAGTTAGACATGCCTGTGGCTAAGCACAAGGTGAACATGTGAAATCCCAAAGTGTTGGGTGCATCGTCATGAGAACATAAATGAAGATGATGTATTAGCCTCCTTTGAGAAATAGAGTTGATGATAAAACTCCAGATGATTCTCTTGTATGAGGTAGTGAGAAAGAAGATCTATAGAGTGGACATTTCTGTGGACGAGCACATGTGAACGTGTGAAGATCTAGTTCTTCTGTGTAATGCAGTGAGTCAGAGATATGACATCCCTATGGATGTGCCCCTAGTGGATGAGCACTAATGGGTGTATCAGATCCCTTTCTATATATTGTCCAAGAGTCAGACCTTCCTAAAACCCTAATTGTTATGTAAAGGGTACAGGTCGGCCCCACCTTAATGTGATTACTAATAAATGTAAAAGATAATTAATTTGGTTAATATTAATTATAATGTGACTTAGAGAGGTTGACCCTGTTGAGCTAATAGACACTTCTGTTGATAGGACAAGTCTAATATAAGTAAAGGAAGATTCCCCATTGTGGAATCATATCCTTCATGTGAGTTTAGAAATTTCAGCAAGTACACTTCTTTGGGAAAAGTGCGCACCTCTCTTGGGCGCTAGAGTTCTAGGGTTTGAGCACCCTCTTGTGTGCTAGGGTTTATCTTGGTGGTGAAGGTATTTCTCTTGAGAAATATAACAAAGGATTTGATTGGGTTTTCTTCCCTTGTTGAGAAGGGTTTCCCAGGATACTTCTTGTGTTCTTGTGCATGGTGCTTCTTCTTGTGATCTTGGTTGCTACAACATTTATGGTTATGGTTAAATGATAAAAATGGAATGAACTTCATGCTTAACCTATCCTATTTAAAATCAACATGGTATCAAAGCATAGGTCTTGAAAGAACCCATTGCACAAACATCCACCAAGTCTCAGCTCACCTTTTGCAGAACCGTACGACCCTTCCAGGGTTTCTAGAAAAAATCCGTATGACCTTATTTTCAGTGGTGATTCAACCCTTAATACTTGGATGCTGGGGATATTTTTGGCATAGAAGAGTACGACCTCTTCCAACGCATCTCTAGAATCTCTCAAAACAAAATTCCGAGAAATTTTGATTTTTGGCCCTAGGGTTTCTAAGGTTTTCAAAATTCAATTGGCGAGAGTTTGAAGAAACCAATCAAATGAATAACAAAGCCTTGGTAGAAGATATACTTGATGGAGAAAGCAACTTCAACTCCTAGAAATCAAGGCTTCAAGTCACTCTTGAAGAAGATGACCTCTTGGATGTGGCAACTAAAACCCTACCAACCACAACTATAGATATAAAGAAGAAGATAAGAAAGGAAGAAGATGTCAAAGCAAGAAAAGTAATCATCTACTTAGTAAGAGATCACCTCTTGCCTCATATTTCCAATCTGAGGACAACCTATGATATGTATGAATCTTTAAAAGGAATGTTTGAAAGTGACAATACCCTCAGATCTCTTACCTTAAAGAGCCAACTTAAAAGTACCAAGATGATGAGGAGTGACACCATTGCCATCTTCTTTATGAAGTTATCAGAGATTAAAGAACAACTAGAGACCATTGGGGAAATCATGTCTGATAGAGAACTTGTCTTAACCACTATCTAGAATCTTCCAAAATCGTGGGAGCCTTTCATTCAGAGTATCAATGGAAGAGAAGTTCTACCAACCTTTGATCGTCTATGGATAGATTGTACTCAAGAAGAACTTAGACTTAGAAATAGAGGAGTGGAAGATTCCTCAGAAGAAAATCATGCTCTCGCACTTCACACAAAGAAGGGAGGAAAATTCAAAAGAAATTTCAGGCAAACATTTAAAGGTGAAAAGTATTCATCAAATCCAGGTTATCAAAGAAGAGATGTTTCGGAAATTCAGTGCTTCATATGTGACAGTTATGGACACTATGCAAGAAACTATCCAACAAGGAAGAAGGGAAGACAATATGCTTCCACCGCTGACATTGATCCAGACCCACCTCAAAAGAATGAAGAAAAGAGAGAGGAAAAATACTTCCTCTAAAAAAAAAAAAACTAAAGCATGACTACAAATCAGGTAAATCAATTGATTTCAAATTTTATAGTTGATTGCATTTTTGAATAAATCCCTAGTATGGGAGCCCTTAAAGACTTGGACAATTATCCTTGGTATGGGAGTCCAAACCATATTTGATTGATTATTATGCCAGACAATCAGATATGTTGTCCTTAAAGAAGAGATAACCATTCAAACAAACCCAGAGAATCTCAGATATAGATTGACAGTGAGACAAGTACCTTATCCCCCTTCAACAGTTCAGAGGGAGACACACATTATTACAATTGATTCAGTTTCTTCAGTTGATATGTTCAGAGATATTGCAGTAAGGCATAATAGGTCTACCTAGACTCACTCTATAAGAGGCAGATAAACATACTAGCCAGAGGTTTCTCACAAACAGAGGGAGTTGTCTATGATGAGACACTTGATCCAATGACCCTAATAAACTTCCATCCATACTTTCATCCATGAGTTGGAAACTATATCAGATAGATATATTCTTGATGAGTTTGGATTTCAGCAAGAGTGTTGCTGATCCAAACCTATATCATTACAGTATTGGTGACGAGAGCCTGATCCTGATGACTTATTCAGAAAGCCTTGTTGTTGGATACAAGTAATCATTGAATTATGAATTCAAGATGAAGAATCTGAGTATGATGCACTACTTCTCAGGACAAGAAGTATGACAGAGGACCAATGATAATTTTTTGAGCCAAGGAAAATATACAGTGAAAATATTAAAGAAGTTCATTATGACAGAATGAAAAATCCACCATGATATATTTAAAGAAGAAGATTGATGATGATTCAGACAAGACTGATCCACAGCTAATTGGATCATTAATGTATCTGGTTAACACTAGACTTGATTCATGCCATGTAGTGAGTGTTCTTAGTCATGTCATGAGTCAACCGAGACAGACTCATTATACAAAAGAAAAACATGTATTGAGATATATACAAGGCATAGTTGTATATGTTCTGAGATATGCCTCCAGTGTGAACTTGAGTTTGCAAGATATGCTGATTCAGATTGAGAAGAAAGTATAGTGGATCGGAAGAGGACATTCGATTGATTTTCTATCGTGAATTTTTCCATGGTTTCCTAATGCAATAGGAAACAAAAATCTGTAGCCTTGAGTACCACAKAGGCAGAGTATATAGCATCGAGTGTGCAAAGAAATGTGGSTTCACAAGATTCTAAAATATTTACTTGACCATGAGATGGATCCTATGATGATAACCAAGATCCGTGTGTAAATCTCCTTAAGAACCCAATGTTTCCTCATGGATCGAAACACGATGAGATGAAATATCCTTATATCAGAGATATGATGTAGAGGAAAATTGTACACATACATTACCTTCCTACACATGAGAAGATTGCAGACATCTTCACCAAACTAACTTGGTGAAGAATGCCTTCCTAGTTGAGAGGGAGTATTGATGACTCCGGCCAAGACAAAATTCAGAGTACATCCATGTGAGACTTGACATGATGAAGAATGCCTCCCTAGTTGAGAGGGAGTGTTGATGATTGCAGCTATGTGAGACATTCTCCAGCCTACAAACCTGTGAGATGTGGATCATTGCAACTATGTGAGTCTTTCTCTCAGCTTACAAACCCAAGAGAAATCCCCTAAGAAGGGTACATGTTTCATGCCTGAGATAGAGATGGAACATAGAGATGACCTCCTCCAATTAGAGAGTTGAGAAGAACCCTAGATGATTATCCAGTGAGAAAGGCGATCTGTTGAGTTAGACATGCCTATGGCTGAACACAAGGTGAACGTGTGAAATACCAAGTGTTGGGTGCATCGTCATGAGAACATAAATGAAGATGATGTGTTAGCCTCCTCTGAGCAACAAAGTTGACGAGAAAACTCCAGATGATTCTCCTGTATGAGGCAGTGAGAAAGAAGATCTGTAGAGTGGATGTGCCTGTGGATGAGCACAGGTGAATGTGTGAATATTTGGTTCTTTTGTGTAATGCAGTGAGTCAGAGATATGCCATCCCTATGGATGTGCCCCTAGTGGATGAGCACTAGTGGGTGTATCAGATCCCTTGCTATATATTTTCCAAGAGTTAGACCTTCCTGTAACCCTAATTTTTATGTAAAGGGCACAGGTCAGACCCACCTTAATGTGATTAGTAATAAATGTAAAAGATAATTAATCTGGTTAATATTAATTATAATGTGACTTAGAGAGGTCGACCCTGTTGATCCAATAGACACTTCTGTTAATAGGACAAGTCTAATATAAGTAAAAGAAGATTCCCCATTGTGGAATCATATCCTTCATGTGAGTTTGGAAATTTCATCAAGTACACTTCTTTGGGAAAAGTGCGCACCTCTCTTTGGCGCTAGAGTTCTAGGGTTTGAGAACCCTCTTGTGTGCTAGGGTTTATCTTGGTGGTGAAGGTGTTTCTCTTGAGAAATATATCAGAGTATTTGGCTAGGTTTTCTTCCCTTGTTGAGAAGAGTTTCCCAGGATACTTCTTGTGTTCTTGTGCATGGTGCTTCTTCTTGTGATCTTGGTTGCTGCAACATTTATTGTTATGGTTAAATGCTAAAAATGGAATGAACTTCATGCTTAACCTAGCCTAATGAAAATCAACATTCCACTCCATCCTTTAGTTTTATAATCATATAAACTTAATCGTAGGCTAAATGTTATACGAAATGATGATTTTTTTTCGGGGATATTTTCCCAAAATCCGGCGAGAAATTATTGGATTTGTAGATTTGAGTGATTATTTCTGTATAATCGGAGTGCCTCTGGAGTTTTTCAGCATGCTGAATCTATTTCTGCATTCAGAAATGGATTTTTAACAACAAAAAATAGCGATTCGTGTAAATTTATATTGCCGGATTCCGACGAAAAAATCCATTTCGTAGAACAACTACCCAACGCCTATAAACTTATATTAATCATTCTTTTTTCATTCTCCTTGAAATAAGTGTCAATATAAGAAGGACATGTAAATTCTAAAAGAGTCTTTTTCTAGAACCTAATCAAAATTAAGGAAAATTTTAATGATCCATACTTATCTAATTGTAGAAACCTTTGCCAATTTTACTAATTCTTAAAATACTAATTATAAAATGTTGGGTGATATTGTTTTTAATAAAAGATTCATAAAGTCTRTATTAGAGTAAAAAATTGTGAAACCATTTAATCTAAATTGTATAGATCAAAATGTATTATAATTCTCTATATTTATTATTTTAAAATTAATTGAATAAATTTCATATATTATAATAGTTGAATAATATAATTTAATAAAAATTTTGAAAAATTAAATATTAGTAAAATATAATGATTTTGATTTTAGTAAACAATTATACTAGCACAACCACTAACTGGTTGCTGAACCCTCCCTAAAGGCTTACGGTTGGTAAGATGAAATGAAGAAAGGCTTTGGTAAGATGAAATGAAGAATATGAATCGACTGAAGAATATGAAACAATTGGAATATGAAACAATTGATTGTAATTATGCGGTTGCCATAAGTAAACATGGCACAAATGTAAATCTAATACTGTAAAATGATAAAAAGTTCATTGATTTGGAAGGACCACTAAGAATATGCTAGCATCTTGAATTGATAACCATATTTTTAAGCATGTTTAATAAACACATTGTATCTTGTTGGAAAAGAAACAATTCACCTTGAACAACTGTCAAACATTATATGGCATTGATGGTTATAAATTTTTGCAATCACAATCTCAATTAAAGGTTTTCATATAAGTAAAGTTAAAGATTATATGGAAAGTGTAAATTTAAATGCATGTCAAACATACATCTCAACAAAATATGCAATAAACATGTCACATATAGATCTCAAGTCAAATATAAAACAAATCAATATAAATGTCAATGAGTACCACTACTAGCTACGTCCACCACTAGAGCCAGGTGCATTAGTGTCTCTGCTACGAGAGGTAGATTTCAAGGTTAAATATATCACCCAAGAAATTTATAGTTCACTATTAAAGGAGATGAAGAACTTGA
This sequence comes from Picea engelmannii, assembly GCA_009831015.1. Taxonomy (NCBI): domain Eukaryota; kingdom Viridiplantae; phylum Streptophyta; class Pinopsida; order Pinales; family Pinaceae; genus Picea; species Picea engelmannii. The sequence continues at coordinate 1,019,210 of ML781410.1, forward strand.
TACTTATCAAAAGTACCATAGCAGGTGGAGGTGTCATCCCTCATATTCACAAGTTAATTATTAACAAAACCACAAAGAAAGATTAGTTTCTTTGTTTAAGGGTTGTGGTGAGTGTTTTATTGTAGGAGGTGGGATGAAATGTTTAGCTTAATGGAGTGCTACATGTGGATTTAGGGGTGGTGCACTATATTATTATTATTATTTTTTTTGGGAATATGAGCTTGTTTTGAATCCAATGGGTGATATTTATAGTCATTTTATCTTGATTAACATGTTAGTTGACATTTTCAAGGGTTCTAAACTTAGTTTTTTAATGCAACAATTAAAATTTTTGCATTGATGTGTATTCTATGTATTTGCAAAATATTGATATGGATTTCTATTTCTATTATCCAAAAATTATTTTGTTTATTGCATATTATAGGTTCCAAAGAATGAAGTGCAGGGCCACACCTATGTCTTTAGCATTTCATTTTGCAAACTTTCATATGTCATCTTTAATCTCATTTGAATTCAACAGGCTCATTTAATAGACAAGAATTGCATTCCTCTACATAAATCTAAGGGAGTTTATTCAAATTCTTTTTACCTCTATATCTATGCTTGGTGATGGATGAAATTATCCAGCCTATGTTGGATGCAAATTCCATGTTCATGTTCTTGCTAATATAGTAATAACATCAGCTCATGATTTTGTGATCTTGATTATCTCTTTGGATTGCAAAGCTTTTTTCACAAATTATTTGAGGTGGTTAAGTTTAGTTTACTTATCTTAAATTGTATCAATAAAAATCAAATATTATTTGTGAGAATTGAAACTGGATAGGAAAAATAACAATCATTCTTCTAAACCATCAAGTTAAATCAAATTGACAATATTCTTTATTCAATATAACTGTATATCTATATCTTTTTATATATTAAATATCACACCATTAACATTTCTAACATTAACATTGTGTAACTGCTTTACATATAAAAATTTTCATGATTTCCCCGTGAATATGAATATGAATATGATTTCTGTGCGGTATAATCAAATCGCACTGAAGGTTTATCGGGGAAGTCCCTGGAGAATACTCCTTTCATGCCAAAATGCTGAGCTTGAAGGATTGAAGAAGTCGTTGGCGGGACAAATGATATGTTATTCATACTTGCTGCAAATCTTGATCCGTTAGGACCTCCACAAGATTGCCTTAGATGCTTCATCTATATATATAAATTGCCTTAGATTGCCTTAATGTATAAATTTGATTAAAAGCAGCCTTAGATGCTTCATCTATATATATAACACAAAGTACACTTCATAACGGAGGTTAAGGGATTATCATGTGTAAGTTTGCAACTTTTAGAAGAAACAACTGGAAAAAAAATTCATCTATCTCCTTGATAAATTCCGACACCAAATGGATGGGTGGATGGATGCAAATTCCAAAGATTGGGACATCTCCTCAATATAATACCCTTTTATAGCGAAAATTAACATACATTTTAAATGGAGGATGGAGAATATTGAAGGTACGAAGACATACAACGAACGTGTGAATGTGTAGCTTCGCGGAGGCCATAGCTGTGAACAACGTCAGGCATAAGACCGTCCGAAGAAACCTGGATGCAAATAACTGTGTAGATGCATGTTGATTAAACGCTTCCATTGAATCTAGATTCACTAGCAACAACCACTTTATAAAAGTGGTTGATATAGGCCGATCGGCGTCATTTTCCACCTATTAAAATTAATGACGCCGATCAGCGTATATCAACCACTTTTATAAAGTGGTTGTTGCTAGTTGACGGCCGGCATGCCTTAAGGATTACCATTAATATATTAGTACATAATTAATTTATTAAATAATAATAAGTCATTCTTAATAAATTTATTAATTAATAATAACCTATTATTTAATACCAACAATCACTTTAATAATGAATTAATATTAATAATTAATAATTATATTAATARTAAAACATTATTATTAATAAAAATAATACTTTATTAATAAAAATAAAATATTGCATTATTTATAATTTATAAATAAAATATAGTATTATTAAAAAAAATAAAAAAATAAGTATAATAATATATTTATAAATAATAATAATAATAAKAATAAGAATAAAGATTAATAAAAATAATTATTAATTAGTAGAAAATGTAATTATTAATTAATAATAACTCATTATTAATAGCAACAACCACTTTAAAAATATTAGTAATAATAAGTTATTATTAATAAATATAATAATAACATAAAAATTAATAAAGAATAATTAATAATAATTATATTAATATTATAACATTAATAAATAATAATAAATATTAATAATACTTTAGTAATAAAATATTATTAATATTACAGATTAATAAAGTAATACAATATTTATAATAAATAATAATAATAAACATATTAAAAAAAATAATTAAAAAAAAACATTATTTATAATAATTAAAATATAATAACATTAAAATTAATAAAATTTAGTCTTAATAATTATATTAA
>ML781411.1:0-33585 GCA_009831015.1 Picea engelmannii
CTTCCTTCTAGTGGGTGCTAGAGAAACCAGGGAGTTGGTGCTTCCTTCTAGTGGGTGCTAGAGAATCCAGAGAGTTGGTGCTCTCAGCAAGTAGCATCTTGCAAAACAAAGGTTGTAGCCTCATTATGAGTTGGTGCTCATAAGTATGATAATGTACAGAATGTAAAGATTACTTATCATATAAAGAAGAAGAGGTTTTTACCCTTTATGGGTTTCCTCAGGAAACATTTGTCTATGTGTATCTCATATGTGTGAATGATGTTGAATGTTCTATTGCTTACTTCCCTCCATTAGTTTGATCATCATTGAGAGTTTTGTAATGAATTAAAAATGAGAATAATTGTTTAATCTCGGTAACAACTGATTCACCCCCCGCTCTCAGTTTTCCAACAACAATGTTATTTCAAGAGGGAAACCTCTTTTACACCTTATGTTTACATATCACTATTGATGATCCCTAAAACTAGATATCCTTGGTACATATATGAGAAAAGGGGTATAATTACAAATAATTAGGCAACCAATAATGGCAACTAATATAAAAATAGTGATGTAATGGCCCATGTCCTAGAAGATTAACATGCCCCTCCCATTCAAACAAACATATCCCTCAATGGTTGATTAGCTATGGATGCTTCTGTATGAAAAACTCATCCTTCCAAGTCACATATTTCATCAGTAGGTTCTTCCAATTGATGATGAATTCCATAATTTCTCTTGGCATGTTCTTCCACTTTGTAGGTTCTTCCACTTTTGTTTCTCCTACAAAGACAGTCTTGTTTCTCTCCATGTGTTGGTTTGTTTGTCTGAGTTATAACTTTAACATGATTGACCCAATTTCAGGTCTGATAGGGATCCAACAAAGCCTCTAAAACTATCGGCCCTCCTAGTAAACCAGAAGACAACGCAGTACCCAGAGTGCACTGCACAGTCTCACCTGAGATAGTCTTAATGGGTGATTGCAATACTCAAGTGTTTGTAGTCCAGAACTAAATGAGGATCTGTGAAGTGTGCGTTGTCACTTCTATGTAGCTTATTAAAGAAATGTATTGTCATTCCCAATTATGCATGTAATGTAATCAAACTCATTAGCTCATTCATTCATCATGCTAACATCTACTCATAATAGTAAAAGATACACAAGAATTCAATCACATAACACAGGTTTTACCGTGGTTCAACCCCTCTTGGGATACATCCACAAAGATTTGTCTCTCAATCTCTTCTATTATAGTAGTTCCAAAACTACAGCGTCGCACACTTTACAACTCGTTCTCAGTCGGGTCGAGATCTATTGTGAGGCAGACTAGAGCACACCAAGCTCCTCAGCCTGTGATATAACCCTCAAGATCTACCCTCTTGACCCCCTACAACTCAACAGATTACAAAAAGGTATCAGATTACAGTCATGGTACCGGCATGTTACTCTATCTCACACGAGTAACACTCTCTAAATCAGTCTCTCCTTCCCTCTCTCCTAGGTGTGTGTGTGTGTGTGTGTGTGTATATATATATATATATATATAATGGCTCATCGGTTGTTATAATGTATTACAAAAACCCTAACCCTAGAGTCGTTAGGTCTTCCATGTATTCGCTCGTTTTTCTTTTCCTTCTAGCTGTCGCTTTCCTCGTGCATGCCTTTCTTCCCAAAATAGTCTTTCTTTCTGATTTGGCCTCCTTCCAACAGGCCCCCAACACTGACATGTGGCTCATCCCGAGCCACCTAACCCTTGTGTGCTCCGTCGATCACTCTTGTGATCGCTTGGAACTTCTCCATGAACTCTGTTGCTTGCATTTGGGCTTGCACAGTATTTTCCTTGAGTGCATCCAATACCTGCATTGCAATCTCGTCATTGACCAGCCTTGCGCATTATACCTGGGTTTGTGCCATATTTGTTTTGTCTTCCTCCACCTGTGCAATGACCTATGTTTCTCTCTCCTGGAGCGGTTCCATTTGAGCTCGGCGCTCATTTTTCTTTGTTTGTGCAGTTATGAGCTATGCATGTAGTTTCTTCATGTCTTGCACTCCTTTGACATGGTTTGTGATCAACATTTTCTTATGTGATGCAGGAGCATCTCTCCATGTAGCCATCCAGCCGGTCAGCCACATCAGCGCGCATACATTCATGTGTTGAAAGGGAGGCGCAGCCTCATTTTAAATTTCGAATTGAATGTAATTAAATGTCTTAGGCTGTTGAGCCATAGAAGCCATGCCTTTGCACAGGTTGTAGATAAGATAGGCATTTAATGTGTGTCATGGTTGAGATCTAGATCCATACGCTGGACTAGACAGCCATTGATTGTAATTGAATAGGGTAGGTGAACCTGGAGGAATGAGCCCTCAGGTAAAAGAGATCTTCAAATCTCATTTTGAGTGAGTCAAGTGTTGAGTTGTAGAGCCGAGGAGAGAGTTCGAGGAACACCTTGTAAAATACAAGCATTTGCCATTTTAATATAATCAGAGAGCAGTTTTTTCCGCATTATTATGTCTTATATGCATGTCTATGAGTGTTCTATATATATGTTGTGAATGCATGTTTGTTATGCATTATGCAGGAGTTCGTGTGATTTCACTTGAGAGGTCTTTGAGGTTTCATGCCATGAGGGCGTGACAGAGTGTTGGGGACTCTGAATACTAGTGCACTGAGGATGCACTTCTGAACTCTGAGGAGTCAGACAAAGATGTGTTGAGGCACAGGACTGAGATCAACAACTCAGGAGAAGGAAGACCTTTGAGGTTGTTGAACACCTCAGAAGGCAAGGTTGTGTGGCTGAGACACGGTTGCAGACAGAACCACTGAGGATTCTGTAGGAGCTCTGCCAAGTGGGCATTGAGCATACGCACGGGTTGCGTTGGAGAAGAACTCTGTTGAGAGGTTGAGAAAGACCAGAATCACTGAGGATTCTGAGAAGCTATGCCAGGAGGGCATTGAGCGAGTGCATAGGTGCACAAGGACCCAGAACTGCGGAACGTTCTGTAGGAAAGAGACTCCGCCAGAAGGGCGTCGAGAAAGTGTGCAGGTAGGCATAGGAAGGAGAAGGGAACTCTTTGAGTTCTAGGAGTAAAGAAAGGTCCACTGAGGGAACTTTCATTGGGTTGTTGAATACCCAAAGAGACTCAGCCAGAGGTCGCTTGGGTCGAAGGATAGCCAAGAAGTCATCCATTTTATTCTCCATCTAAGGGAGGAAGAAGGCAAAATCCCCCAAGGGGTCTGAGTGTTTACGCAAGCTTAGAAGAGATAGCACCCTGGTGCGTGAAGACTCTGCAAGGAGTGTAGAAGTCAGAGGAATCCTTTGAGGATTCGATAAGAGAAGAAGAGCTCAGGAGGAGTAAGTGTTTGTACGCGCATGGCAAGCCTCGAGGTTGTGGAACTCGTAGAGGGAAGACAAAGGTCGAGACCTTTGAAAAGTTGAAATTCTCCCAAGTCTCGGAAGAACGCGTGAAGCTCAGGAGGGAGCGACAGCAGCCGTTGGATCGGTGGATAGAGAGATCTGGGCCCTCGAGGAGATTTACGTCCAGGAGGAACCATAGTAGGGGGAGACCGACAGCCGTCGGATCTCACCTAGAAATCCCATCAGTCGTAGGATTGGGAAGAGTTGCGCGGAGCTTAGCCTCTGGAGGAGGAGCGTGCAAGGAAAAAGGATCTGAGCCGTCTGATCGGGAGGAGGTACCCGTCAATCGTTGGATCTGTGGAAGCTGCAGGAGGATTAACAGTCGGGATATTGGCCATCGGGAAATTGGCATTCTCGAGGTCGTGAGAATTGGGACAGCGCAAGTCGCGAAATCCCGACGGGATCTGGACCGTCTGTTCGGTGGACAAGTGGCAGGGATCCATCGAAGGATCGGAATATCGGCATTCAGAGAATTGGAGTTCTCGAGGGCAAGAGAACCATGGCTTCGCAAGTTGCGAGATCCTGATGAGATCGGGATATTCTGTTGGAGAGACGCGTGGCAATCATCTAGCGTCATCGGAGTTAAATCCATCGGGATATTGGGGATCCCTTAGACAAGTGGTTTATACATTGTGAAATCGCGATCCGTGAAACCTCGATGAGGGGGGGCCTGCTGTGACCACAGCAGAGCAGGAAGACAGAGGCGTAGTGGAGGCTAGATGTCAGCGACATAGAGGAAGTCGGGATTCGGGATATCGGAGATCCCAATCACAAAGGTTTCGTGCATCGCAGAATCGCGATACGCAATTTCCCGATAAGGCCTAGGAGCGTGGGGACACACTGACTATCTGGAGGACATGTGGCAGATTTTAGCGACAGGCGGAAGGACTGTTGACAGGTCAGCGACCGGGACCCATCGGAGGATTGGGAATCGGAGAATCATGAGTCCAAAGGGTGCGTGCACATTGACGTCACAAACCCCAAAAACTCCGATGGATAGAAGTTGATTGCGGTCACGTGATAACAGATCACATGGACCATTGTGTAAGCCAGAAGGGCTAAATCTCAGGAAAGGAGCGCATCGGGGATCGGCAAATTGGAGATCCCATGCACAAGGAGTTCGTGCATTTTGAAGCCGCGAACCTCGAAACCCTGATGGAAGGGTAAGGCTGCGGTCATGAAGTAACGGTCACGTGGACCAGGGGATGAGTCTGGAGGGCTAGCCACAAAGTAAAGCGCATCGGCAATCGGAGGATCGGGGATCTAGAGGAAGTGCGCATGTTGTCATCGCAAGTGTCGAAACTCCGAAAGGAGGTAACCCCGATAGAGAGTTGGGAAATAACCACGGTCAAGTGCTGAAGGCCGTGAAGGGCAGTCAAAGGACCTGTGGAGCGGGTATTTGCACAGGGATTCCACTCGGGAATCAGAACAGCCAATTTCGGCCCATCTGAAAGAGGGGATTGAGAGTGATCCTGTGAGCGGGTGAGAGAGGAGGAGTGTAGGCTTACCCTCACCTGCATCAAGTGGTATCAGAGCGGGATTTCATCTGTATATTGCAGGTGAAGGAAGACAGAGTTGTTGAGGACTCTGTAAGGACTTGTTTGCAGGTAGGAAGCAATCCATAGACAGTCAGAGGGAGACTGTAGGAAGATGAAGCTGGAACACTCAGGGATGCAGAGTGACGGCAGCAGGTTTTCCAGGAAGGAAAACAGAAACAACAGCATGACTATTGAAGGCCATAGGTCTGTTGAACAAAAGAAGCCAGAGCTGATGAGCGCAGCAGAAATGGATAAAGAGCTCGCTGATATAAAGTGGGAGATGGAGGAGCTTGAAATGAAGATGCGGCAGAATAAAAAGCCGAGATGGGTATATGAATGGCCCATGAAGGTGCCAAAGGTGAAATGGCCAGTCAGGGAGTTGATGGTCAAAGGACAGCGCAGGCTGTTAAAGAGATGGTTGAGGTATGCTGAAAACCTCAAGGCCACAGAAGAAAAGATGATTTGTCACTGTTGGCCAGAGACTAGGAGAGGTCTCGATGATGATGAAGAATTTGAATTGGGATCATCTGATGATCTCAAGTATTGCCAGGTGGGCAGAAAAGAAGAAATTCCTAATTGTCAGATGGGCAAGGGAACAGAGATGAGATCAGCTGAAGATCTCATGGACTGTCAGGAGGACAGTGAGGAAATTTCACATTGCCAGCTGGGCAATGATCATAGATCGCTGAGGGATCTCGAAGACTGCCAGGAGGGCAGTGGAAGGATCGAAGACTGCCAGGAGGGCAGTGGAAGGATCGAAGACTGCCAGGAGGGCAGTGAAGACATCTCATATTGCTAGGTGGGCGGAGATGAGAATTTGAGACTATCTGAAGGTCTCAAGGACTCAGAGGTGAGTTCAATTCAGCAAGGGTTGTTGATGAAGATGGGGTCGGTTGATCTCATAATCTTCCAGGGAAGCAGGGGAAGCATCCCATATTGCCAGATGGGTAGGGATGAGCAGATGAGACTATCTGTGGGTCTCATAACCTCAGAAGTAAATTAGAATCATCTAGAGAAGCTGACGGAGCAGATGAGACTATCTGAAGGTCTCATAAATCCAAAGATGGACTTGGATCAGCAAATGCAGCCGACAGAAGAAGATCAGAATGATATTCTGATGATTGGGGGAATTGAAGTATTCCTACCATTTGCCCCAGAGGAGGCAGAAAATTCTGTTGCAGATGATGCAGCAACAACAGCAGAACAGTCACAACTGATGATGACTATCGGAGAAGAAGAATTGGTGCAGATGGTGCAGACTGCCCAAGCAGAAGAAAGAAAAGAGAAGGAGCATTCTAAGGAACGACTCGATGACTTCAGCCAGCAAGCTAAGAGCGCTATAGCATTGGAGCTAACAGCAGAAGAAGAAGCAGAAGATGAAGAACATGGGAATTCTGAGGAATGGCTCATTACTTTCAGCAAGGAAGCTGAAAGAGTTGTAGCATTGGAGCTGACAGCCGAAGGAGCAGAAAAGGATGATGAGCATTCTGAGAAATGGCTCAGCATTTTCAGCCATGAAGCTGAAAAGAATGCAACAGAGAAGCTTGCAGCAGCATATGAAGAAGACACGGACAGCATATGTTTTGTTGATCTGTGGGAACAAATTGAATCCCTGGAAGAAAGGGTAAAAGTGCAGGGCGTGCACATCCAATAGGTGAAGTTGGAAACGGATGAAGGAGGTATGGGGGATCATAGCGATCTTCCCAATGGCCAAAAATTTTTGCAGTTGAGGAGACTGCAAGAGCAGGACCAGCCATGGGAGTAGCTGGATGAAGTGATCATGGAGATCATGGAGTTGATGTTGAGGTCAACACAAACTGCTAGCAAGGAGCAGCTGGGCAGAAGGAAAGAAGCAGTAGCAGAAGCAGCAGCAGCAGCAGAATGGAGCAGATGGGAAGCTCCAAAGACTTATTTGGGATCCAGGAGGATTTCCAAACAGCTACAGAGGGGAATCTCATGAGAAGGAGCTCATGATTTTTGCAGCTGTGGAGTATGATGCAGGAGCATCCCTCCATGTAGCCAGCCAGCCAGCCACATCAGCGCGCATGCATTAATGTGCTGAAAGGGAGGCGCAGCCTCATTTTAAATTTCGAATTGAATGTAATTAAATGTCTTAGGCTGTTGAGCCATAGAAGCCATGCCTTTGCATAGGTTGTAGATAAGATAGGCATTTAATGTGTGTCATGGCTGAGATCTAGATCCATACGCTGGACTAGACAGCCATTGATTGTAATTGAATAAGGTAGGTGAACCTGGAGGAATGAACCCTCAGGTAAAAGAGATCTTCAGATCTCATTTTGAGTGAGTCAAGTGTTGAGTTGTAGAGCCGAGGAGAGAGCTTGAAGAACACCTTGTAAAATACAGGCATTTGCCATTTTAATATAATCAGAGAGCAGTTTTTCCCGCATTATTATGTCTTATACGCATGTCTGTGAGTGTTCTATATATATGTTGTGAATGCATGTTTGTTATGCATTCTGCAGGAGTTCATGTGATTTCAGTTGAGAGGTCTTTGAGGTTTCATGCCATGAGGGCGTGACAGAGTTTTGGGGACTCTGAATACCAGTGCACTGAGGATGCACTTCTGAACTCTAAGGAGTCAGACAAAGACGTGCTGAGGCACAGGACTGAGATCAACAACTCAGGAGAAGGAAGACCTTTGAGGTTGTTGAACACCTCAGAAGGAAAGGCTGTGTGGTTGAGACATAGTTGCAGACAGAACCACTGAGGATTCTGTAGGAGCTCTGCCAAGTGGGAATTGAGCATACGCACGGGTTGCGTTGGAGAAGAACTCTGTTGAGAGGTTGAGAAAGACCAGAATCACTGAGGATTCTGAGAAGCTCTGCCAGGAGGGCATTGAGCGAGTGCATAGGTGCACAAGGACCCAGAACTGCGAAACGTTCTGTAGGAAAGAGACTCCGCCAGAAGGGCGTCGAGAAAGTGTGCAGGTAGGCATAGGAAGGAGAAGGGAACTCTTTGAGTTCTGGGAGTAAAGAAAGGTCCACTGAGGAACTTTCATTGGTTTGTTGAATACCCAAAGAGACTCAGCCAGAGGTCGCTTGAGTCGAAGGATAGCCAGGAAGGCATTCATTTTATTCTCCATCTGAGGGAGGAAGAAGGCAAAATCCCCCAAGGGGTCTGAGTGTTCACGCAAGCTTAGAAGAGATAGCACCCTGGTGCGTGAAGACTCTGCAAGGAGTGCAGAAGTTGGAGGAACCCTTTAAGGATTCGATAAGAGAAGAAGAGCTCAGGAGGAGTAAGTGTTTGTACGCGCATGGCAAGGCTCGAGGTTGTGGAGCTCGTAGAGGGAAAACAAAGGTCGAGACCTTTGAAAGGCTGAAATTCTCCCAAGTCTCGGAAGAACGTGCGAAGCTCAGGAGGGAGCGACAGCAGCCGTTGGATCGGCGGATAGAGAGATATGGACCCTCGAGGAGATTTACGTCTAGGAGGAACCATAGTAGGGGGAGACCGACAACCATCGGATCTCACCTAGAAATCTCGTCAGCCATAGGATTGGGAAGAGTTGCGTGGAGCTTAGCCTCTGGAGGAGGAGCGCGCAAGGAGAAAGGATCTGAGTCGTTCGATCGGGAGTAGGTACCCGTCAGTCATTGGATCTGCGGAAGCTGCACGAGGATTAACAGTCGGGATATCAGCCATCGGGAAATCAACATTCTCGAGGTCGTGAGAATTGGGACATCGCAAGTCGCGAAATCCCGACGGGATCTGGACCATCCGTTCGATGGACAAGTGGCAGATATCCATCGAAGGATTGGAATATCGGCATTCGGAGAATCGGAGTTCTCGAGGGCAAGAGAACCGTGGCTTCTCAAGTTGCGAGATCCTGACGAGATTGGGATCGTCTGTTGGAGAGACGTGTGGCAATCATCTAGCGCCATCGGAGTTAAAGCCATCGGGATATCGGGGATCCCGTAGACAAGTGGTTTATACATTGTGAAATCGTGATCCGCGAAACCCTGATGAGGGTGGGCCAGTTGTCACCATAGCAGAGCAGGAAGATAGAGGCATAGTGGAGGCCAGTTGTCAGTGACACAGAGAAAGTCAGGAATCGGGATATCGAAGATCCCGAGCAAAAAGGTTTTGTGCATCATAGAATCACGATACGCGATTTCCCGATAAGGCCTAGGAGCGTGGGGACACACTGACTATCTGGAGGACAGGTGGAAGATTTTAGCGACAGGCGGAAGGACTGTTGACAGGTCAACGACCGGGACCCATCGGAGGATCTGGAATCGGAGAATCGCGAGTCCAAAGGGTGCGTGCACATTGACGTCGCAAACCCCGAAAACTCCGATGGACAGAAGTTGACTGCAGTCACATGATAACAGATCACATGGACCATTGTGTAAGCTGGAAGGGCTAAAGCTCAGGAAAGGAGCGCATCGGGGATTGGCAAATCGGAGATCCCGTGCACAAGGAGTTCGTGCATTTTGAAGCCTCGAACCCCGAAACCTCGATGGAAGGGTAAGGCTGCGGTCACGAAGTAACGGTCATGTGGACTAGGGGATGAGTCTGGAGGGCTAGCCACAAAGTAAAGTGCGTCGACAATCAGAATATCGGGGATCCAGAGGAAGTGCGCATGTTGTCATCGCAAGTGTCGAAACTCCAACAGGAGGTAACCCCGATAGAGAGTCGGGAAATAACCACGGTCAAGTGCTAAAGGTCATGAAGGGCAGTCAAAGGACCTGTGGAGCAGGTATTTTCATAGGGATTCCACTCGGGAATCAGAACAACCAATTTCGGCATGTCTGAAAGAGGGGATTGAGAGCGATCCTGTGAGCAGGTGAGAGAGGAGCGTAGGCTTACCCTCGCCTGCATCATTATGCCTCAGCTTGAGGTCCTGGATAGATGCACTTATCCTTTCTCCTTCTCGGTCCCACTACTGGACCTACTAATCATATTCCAGCTTCGTCCAGTGTTATGTTACTTTGTCGAACAAGTCGGTTGCCGCATGGACTTGTCGCTCTATTTCCTTGATATGCGTTGTTGCCTTCTGTTTCCTTTTCTCCTTCACCTCTGGTGGGGTGGTAGGTGTGAGCTTCTCCTGGAGATGCTCGATCTCCTACTGGTATTGATCGATTATCTACACAATCTGATCAATCTTCTTTGTCACCGTGAGTTTGGCCATATGTGTGTTCCTTGGGATATTATCGTAGGCTATGACCACTTTCTACTCTATCCCATTCATGCGGTCCTTATCTTCTTTGGTCTCGAGCTTCGCCTACTCAAGTATCAATTCCATATCATCTTGATTGTCCTTTTTCTAATGCAATTCCATCGTATCCATGTGTGTGCGAGACTGTACCTCCTGTGTAATGCTGACTTGCAGTTTATACAAGGACTTGGTCAGTTTCTCGTCAATAGCAATTGTATTTGAGCCAAATCCTTTAGGGGTATCTTCCCCATGATTTCGGCCATGCTTAACATGTTAGGTGTGATGTGAAATGTTGAGCTCGGTTGTGTTGTCATCTGGATCCTATCCTGCTCACTTGATCAAGCTTCGCCTCCTATAGATGCATTCGCTTTTATATTTTTGGAGTCTGAAGCGGCTCTGAGCGATAAGTATCGTGCTTTGTGGCAAGGTTTGGGTCTAGTGGCAAAAAATGAATACTTCGGCTCCTTCCATCCCATCATGGCTACCAGGATGAGTAGCCATGAATAATGAAATTTTGTCCCCGGATCCTGCGCATCCTTGCAGTCATCTAGGAACAAATTCAACAAATAAGGGGCCCAGCTGAGTGTGGTGCCCTCGGCACACCGTGCTGCAGCTGCGACAACCTCGGTCGAAACTTCCTCCTTGAAAAATTTCCTGAGTAGCTTGCATGCCATAATTTTTGTAACCATTCTTGTCGTGACATCATTAATACGCCTAATGATGATTCTGCGTGACCCCCTTTCGGTGCCATATTTCTTCTTCATCTCCTCGGCCAATGCTTTCTCTTTGGTTTTGTCCTCAAGGAACTGCGCAGGATCCTCACCCCGTGATGGCAACCCTGTGATGTGTGTGATGAGCTCTACGTCTATGGAAATGAGTTGGTCCAACCACATATATTCTCCATGTGTAACTGTCATCATCTGCTTGACGCAATTGTTTTCATATTGGCCCCTCCCAAAGTGTGGTAGGTCTAAAAGGCCTAGAATCTCGTTTTTGGCCAGTCTGACAGCCCACTGGACTAGTTGATTAATTGGTTCACCAAAGGATCCTATACCTATATTCTCTAGGTAGACTTTCTTGGCGAACTCTAGGAGCTCGTACGTATCTATCACATCATGGTATGAGTACCTCAATTTCTCTACATGGCCTAACAAGTTCACTGGTACATGTACCCCTTCCGTTTTGCACGACAAGATAATGGTTGTTGCGCGGTGACCTAGGGACCATCTTCTTGTCCTTTCATTGTGGTGGCTGACTCGAGGTTCCAGCATCCATTATTCTCTCTTTGGAATACTCCTCTGGTTGGCCAGTGACATCTTCCACTTCTCCCTGCTATGGTTTTTCTGACGTGGTTGTCTGTGATTCTTCTGGCGCGGTCGTTTCTTCCTGGTTTCAAGACATCCCATTGACTCTCGAAGCTTCCTTAGGATTTTTTGGTTGCCCTAGGTTGCCTGTGTCCTCTGTCGGTTGGCCCTATCCTTCCTTCGGCGTATCAATTTCCATACCCGCTGGTGTTGTCTGCGGGGTTTCCTCCACAATGGGTGTGGGACTTCCTGGTGTTGTATCCGACGATGGAATTTCATCCACGTTGACATCTTCTGGCAGCTGAGATGGTTGTTGTCCGCTTTCCTGCGGTTGTGATTTTTCTCAAGTACTACTTCGGGGTCATCTAGTAGTCTGGCTCGGTTCTCCCTGTTTGGGTGGTGCCATGGTGGTAAAGCTATCATTCACCGAGCTTAGTGACCTCTACAACCTATGCAATATTTACTCTCTGGTTTGTATGCTCTATCGCTTTGTGCTTCCTCCAATTACACAATAAATTTTTCACTCCCGCGTGCTTGCTTTGTATTGACGTCGTGTGAAGTTAGTCGGAGACATTACTGTGATTATGCTTTAATTGAACCATTGGTTCCTTCATACTTTCCATCGATATCCCTTGTTGTCGCCAGTTGGCACGATTAATGCAGGGTCTCGTCAATCATTTTTGGCATTCAATTCTGATAGTCGTCGTCAATTAGCGCTTCTTTTGTCGTATTTTCCTTTCCCCCTTGTTTCCACTTTGTAGCAACTATTGGCCTTGTCTCTGTCAGCTAGCATTGTCAAGCATGCGTGCTCCTTCTATTTTCAGTGCGTGATCCTTCTAGTCTCAGCGCACTATTCCCCTGTCGTTACCTTTTGATGCCCTGCACTATATGTTGTTACCTTTTGATGCCTTGCATTATATCTTTCTTCTTCTTTTTTTGCGGTGACTCTCAAGTTGCAGGTGGTCTACTGTCCTTGTACAGCTTCAGTCGGATCCCATTGATCATCCCTCTGATTTTTGTGCCTCCCAAGTCCTTCAACTATAAAACTCCCCCATATGTGACATTTTTTACTTCGTATGGTCCTAACCAGTGCATTCTGAGTTTTCCTGGGTGTTGAAGGGATTTACTGTCATGCATCAACACTAAGTCTCCTTCCTTGAAATTTTTCCTCTTGATATGTCTTTCATGCCAAGATTTTTCCCTTGCTTTCTAAACTTCTTGGTGGAACCCTGCTAGGATCTTATATTCCTCCATGATCATCAGTTGATTTAGCCTCTCTTGTATTGTGCCTCATTCTGTCATGTTCGTAATCGCTACTACGTGCAAAATGGGTATCAAACATTCTAATGGCACCAATGCTTCTTATCCATATACCAATCTGAATGGTGTGTGCCCTGTCAACTTCTTGCATGTGGTCTTGTATGCCCACAATAATTGTATTATTTTTAGGTCCCAATCATCCCTATTAACGTTACAGATCTTCGTCAGTGCATTTTCCAGGATTTTGTTAAAGGCTTCTATTGTTCCATTTTCTTGTGGATGATATGGTGTACTCTTTTGATGATGGATTTCCAATTCCTCAGTCATAACCTTAATAGTATTTACAATAAAGTGAGTGCCTTGGTCACTCATCAAAATCCTTGGGCAACCAAATTTGGTGATCACTTGCTCGAATAGGAAGTGTGTTGTTGTCTTTGTGCTATAATCTTTGACTGGTTTTGGTTTCGCCCATCTTGTCAGGTATTATGTCGTAGTGATAATGTACCTTGCTCCGGTCCTTTTGGATGGTGGGTTACTGGTCCCACAAAATTTATTGCCCATTTATCGAATACCTACAAATTTATCTATGGTCACAAGGGAATCTCGTCCCTTCTATTCAGTTTACCAACCCCCTAACATACATCGCATTTCTGGTAGTACTCTTTTGAGTCTTGGTGAATGGTCGGCCACAATAGTCTTGTGCACAATACCTTCTGCATGGTAGCTTGGCCTACCTAATGTCCTCCTGCTATCCCCTCATGAGCTTCTACTAAAATCCTTGGTCTTTCATGTTCTAGCACACATATTCTTAAGATGTTATCTGCCCATTTTGTATAAGTGTCCTGCAATCAACTAATACTCTACAGCCTGGACTACCAGGCTTTTCTTCTGCACGATGTTATATTCCCGTGGCGTAGTCCCTATACTCAAGTATTGGATAATGTCTACGAAGTATTCATCGGTGATCTGAACTAAAAAATAATTGTGCGTCCATAAATTTGTCCTCTATATTTGTAGGTTCTTCTTCGTTCGTGATACTTGACAGGTGATTTGGTACTGCGTTCAGCTTCCCTGGTTTAACTATTACCTCAAACTCAAATTCTTGAAAAAGCAGTAGCCATATACACATTCTCCCCCCCAACACTGGCTTGTTGACTAGGTATTTGAGCATTGAATATCTGTGAACATCATAAAATGTTTCCCTAGTAAGTAATGTTTGAACTTTTGAAGCACGTAGACCATAGCTAGGCCTTCCCTCTCGGTAGTTTTGTAGTTCTTCTCTGATTCTGACAATTTTCTACTAGCAAACGCTATAGGATGATCCAATTCTCCTGCTCCTGGCTGCGCCAAAATAGCTCCAAGTGCTATGGTTGATGCATCTACATGTACGTGGAATGTCTTCTCCCATTCTGGGAATACCTGTATTGGCGTGGTGACCACCTTTTCTTTCAGCGTATCCAGACCGTGTTGATAATCCTCATTCCACTGGAACTTTGTATCTTTCCTTAACAAATTCTCCATTGGCGCGATGATCTGCGCATACCCTTTTATAAATTTTCTGTAGTATCATGTGTGTCCCATTGTCACTCTTAGTTGACGAAATGTTGTTGGTGGTGGAAAGTTAACGATTACTGCAATCTTGGTAGGATCTACTAGTAAACCTTTCTTGCATACTATGTGGCCCAATAGTATTCCAAAAGGTGTTCCAAAGATGCACTTCTTGATGTTTGACGATATATGGCACTACCTTCATCTCTCTAACATCAATTGCAAGACCTCTACATGGTATTTCAATAGACTATAGACTGTCCAATCATCCAAGTATACCTCTATAAACTGGTGGATAAATTCTTTAAATGTAGTTATGACTACTCTGGAAAATATTGTTGGTGCATTCTTCAGTCCAAACGGCATGACTGTGTACTAGTAGGATCCACATTTTGTAGAAAAAATGGTCTTGTATCTGTCTTCTGGTGCTATCTTGATCTGATGGTATCCTAAAAATTCGTCGGTGAACGAATAAACTTATTTTCCTCCTACGTTCTCCAACACCTCATCCATGAAGGGTGCAGGGAACGGGTCATGTAGGCATGGGTCATTCTGCGTCCTCAAGTCGACGCATATTCTTATTTCACCTTATTTTTTCTCCTGAACTGCCATCGGGCTTATCCATTTGGATTCTTCCACAGGTTCTATGATTCCGGTTTTGAGCATCCTATCGATCTCAGCTTTGAATTTTTTCTTATATATCGGATTTAGTCTGTATGGTCATTGTTTGATTGATCTTTCCTCATATCTGAGTGGTATCTTCATTTCTCTTATCTCTCTTGCTATGCCCTTCATTTCTGTGAACGTTGTGGGGAATAAGTCGTTGTACTCGTGCAATAAATCTATTATGCTTTCCACTATTTTATCATCATAGTAGTCACCAATGCTAGCCATTTTGGGATTCTCAGTTGTCCCAATGTTGACTTTATTTACCTTGATCGGAGCATCAACTACTTCTGATTCTAGAGGTAGACCTTCCACTTCTCTTTCACCTTCATCTTCCTCAATTTGAATATTGTGTGGATCGTCTTCATCTGGTACTTCTTCCTGCACATGGTGGCATGATAGCAGTTCCTTCACTATCTGTCTGTTCCGATGTTGTTCCTCTGTTATGAGTTCGACTTATGGTTCCTGAATGAATATCACCCCTCTTATTTGTTTAAGTGTTGTGTCTATGTCCCCATCTCACACAGTTGTTCTGTACAACTGGCTAATTTCCTCCAAGTCCAAGCAAGTAGGCTCTACAAACCTTTCCCCTTTCGATGGGTCTAATGGCGCAATGACCCTGTATTCTCCTGACTCAAATGTCATTTTTGGTGTCTTTAAGTTGATTATGGCCTAGTTATCAAACACCCAATCCAAGCCGAGCAATGTTGGATATGGTGTTGTGTCGTCCACTATCTCTATTACTTCGAAGTCTGCCTTAGTGCACACTTTGTCCAGTTCTATTGTCACTCATTTCAGCCTCCCTATTGGTAGAAATTTGTGTTGATTTGCCAATTTCAGTTGAACGGGTGAATATCCTAATGTGGGCTCTCCCATGAATTTCCATGTCTTCTTGGGTAACACATTGACTTCGGATCCTAGATCCAATATAATATCTCCCATGTTGAAATCTCCAATGTTGGTGTTCAGCCTGAACTCCCTACTTGTTCTTCTCCTTGTATGTAGGTGATTGGATGTTTTCGGTTCTAGTTTTCCTTTTGTCTCTACGCTACATCTTTCTAACATATTTTTTAATGTTTTGATAGAGGATGGATCATTTAGTAATTTTACACATGATTGAAAAAATAATTTGATTGTACTTACTTGTCCCAGGGAATCCATTTCTTTGGTATGATCCAATGATGGAGGCATTTCGTACTCTGGTGCCCCCTTATTGTGTTGTGTGGTTAAGGTCGACGCAGTGTCAGACTTAAGAAATTCTTGTCTAGATTTCTTAAATGTTTCTTTCTCGTTCTACGCATCGAACTACTTCCTTGGTTCGGCATTCTTCTTCATCCATTGGTGTTGTACTGGCTCTTGTCATACTGCGTCATTTCCTATTTTATCCCCTATGTGCATAACTATGTTGATGTTTCTTCCTTCATCCCTTTCTTCTGTTGAAATCCATTAAACGTTCTGATTGTTTTGATTCCTCTTTTTCTGGATCTTCCCTAATAATGTAGGACATTCTTCCATGTCATGATCCGATGCGCGACAATACATACAAGTCGTTGGTGGAAGTGGAAATTATCTTGCATAGTGTCCTGGTTGTTGACAATTGTGACATACCACTAGTCCTCTACCTCTTCCAAAGCCTCCTCTTGCTCATCCTCCACCTCTGTAGCCAGCTTGATCCCCTCACGGTGCATTGTACTGCAGTTCTTGGTTATACTGTGTGGTATTGTAGTGGGGCTCTGATGTGTTATATGGGTGTTGTGCAATATTGTATTGTTGTTGCGTAGTGTTGTATGGGGTTGATACTGGGTTAAAATGTGGTACGGCTTCCCCAATCATCATTTCTGCATGTACCCTATTCTAATGTCCTCTCTCTCATCAACTCCATGGTTCTACAGTTTTTGTCATCATGGCCTACTGACTTACAAAAGTTGCAATATGAACTCTTTGGGAATGTCTGGTACTTCTACATCATTGGGCAGTGATATGGATCGTGGCCCTGTTTCTTACAGATTTCACACCATAGTCCTCTTGTGGGTAATGGATTTGTCATTCCTGCTGCCATGTACTTTGCGAATGTTGGACATTCATTTTTATGGTGTCCTTTCGTCCTGCATGTGGTACACCAAATGGCTTCTCATTTGTGCTTACTTTTTTTATGGTTTAGCTGGAACATTAAGTTCTTCAGATCCTCCTTCAGCTCTTTGATGGTTGGATCCATATTATGATATTGGTTTCCTCTAGTTGCAGGGCTACCTGCAAAGCCTCTACCTTTGTCTGAAACTTATGTTGTCATAGTAGATATTTTAAGTGTGGTAGTAATGAATTGACGAAAAGGTGCCTATGTTGCATATATTTCATGAGATATTTCAACTTTCCTTTCAGTCAATTAAATCTCTGGTCAATCTCCCATACATATTCTTTTGGTTTCTATCTAATTTCTATCATCTCGTTCATGTACTGATCCTATGAACTTGGCTTATGAAACTCATTTATCAACAACTTCTTGATATCCACAATCATTTTGGTTGTTCCTGGTGGATTGTTTGTGGCTAAACTCATATACCAATCCAGTGCATGATCCCTTAATGTGATTGCTAGTTGTGAAAGTTTAGTGTCCTCGTATGTGATATGTTTTGCTTCCCAGATCTTTTCACAAATAAACATGTGCTTCTTTGGGTCCTTCAACAGTTCTCCTTTGAATTCTGGTAACTTGATGGTGGGATCGTCTCCTGCCATCCTGAATGTTGAAATAATACCTCTGTGCAGTGCACGTACTTGACTAATGCTCCCTGAATTGACTCCCCCAGTGGTTGTTCCTTGTGTAGTTGTACTTCTTGTTGTCTTCCTTCTCCCGAAATTCGGTTGTCTAAACACTGGTGTTCTTTTGGGTGTGTTAGTCGCACATGGGTTTATGGGTTCCACATTGACATTAATATGGATAGGATTGTTGCCTTATATTCCCACTCTTGGACCTCTCATATTCCTCTCATATGTTGCGCGCAGGATTTCCTCAATCTGCTCCACATCTCGGAGATCCTATACCTCCTCTTCATCACTTTCCAAGCCTTCCCTCATGGCTATGACTCTCTTATTGATGTTCATATTGTATTGGTAGGGTACTCCATTGCACGTCTTTCCATATGTCTCCATGATACTCTTGATTTGGTTGTCATCAATCATGATTGGGTCCAAGGCTTCCTCCTTCTTTCCTTTATCCTTTTCTCCTTCCATTTCTCCTTTTTTTGTCGGTGCTTCCCCCCTTCCCCCATGCACGCAGGGAATTTTAGCTATCTGACTCCATTGTCATTACACCTTTGTTACATAGAAATATCTTAATAGAAGTATATAGTGATATAATATACCTTCCTTGAGGCCCGCATATAAAATATTTCTCTGCTACGTTGTACAACTTCACGGTATCTACTACAAATTTTGTTATAAATCCTGATACAATACTGTCGAGCCAAAAATCTATTACGCTGGTGAATTTGTTATTCACCTATTATAACTGTGTGATCTGAACTACGGTCCACTCTAACTGTCGGATACAGTTTTTTGTGTGGTTATCCTTCAACCTCAATATCCACTCTTGCAATAAGTGTGGAAAATCACAAAAAAATACTTCATGCAGATCAGTAAACACATTATTTCTCAAGATATTTGTGTGGTGTTACTCTAGGGTTTCTATTATCTTTCTACACAAACTCTAACTCCTTTGAATTCAACCAAATTTCGATCTCTTCCTTTGTGGGATTCTGTGGTCTCAACATCCCCTTTTAGTGGTGCATTCTTCTCACCTTCTTGTCATCCTATTCGGTATTCTTTTGACCCATCTTCTGTGGATCTTACCCTCTTTTAACATATTTTCAACAGATCACATATACTTAATCCTATGTTGTTCAGGCTGGAAACAGAACCATTTGTTGGTTTGTTTGTTTGAGTTATACCTTTAACATGATTGACCCAGGTTCAGGTCTACTATGGATCCAACAAAGCCTCAACAACTATCAGCCCTCCTGGTAAACCAGAAGGCAACGCAGTACCCAAAGTGCACAGTGCAGTCTCACCCAAGATAGTCTTAATGGGTGACTGCAATACTCAAGTGTTTGCAGTCCAGGACTGAATGGGGATTTGTGAAGTGTGTTTTGTGACTTCTATGTAGCTTATTAAAGAAATATAATGTCATTCCCAATTATGCATGTAATGTAATCAAACTCATTAGTGCATTCATCCATCATGCTAACATCTACTCATAACAGTAAAAAAGACACAAGTATTCAATCACATAACACAGGTTTTATCATGGTTCACCCCCTCTTGGGATACATCCACAAAGATCTGTCTCTTAAGCTCTTCTATTATAGTAGTTTCAAAACTACAG
This sequence comes from Picea engelmannii, assembly GCA_009831015.1. Lineage (NCBI taxonomy): Eukaryota > Viridiplantae > Streptophyta > Pinopsida > Pinales > Pinaceae > Picea > Picea engelmannii. The sequence continues at coordinate 19,264 of ML781411.1, forward strand.
CATCGCACGCTTTACAACTCATTCTCAGTTAGGTTGAGATCTATTATGAGGTGGACTAGATCACACCATGCTCCTCAGCCTGTGATCTAACCCTCAAGATATACCCTCCTGACCCCCTACAACTCAATAGCTTAGAAAAATTTATTAGATTATAGTCATGGTATCGACCTATTACTCTATCTCACGCGAGTAACACTCTCTAAATCAGTCTCTCCTTCCCTTTCTCCTAGGTATCTATATATATATATATATATATATATATATATATCTTTTATGGCTTATAAGTCGTTACAATGTATTACAAAAACCCTAACCTTAGCATTGTTAGGTCTTCCATGCATGTGTGTGTGCTACTCTTGCTTCCAGCTATCTCTTTCCTCATGCATGCCTTTCTTCCCAAAATAGCCTTTCTTTCTGATTAGGCATGCTTCCAACACCATGATAAAGGTCCTTGTTCAAGAAACTATCCTCAAATGGAACAAAAATTGTTACTTGTATATTGTCATATTCTTCCTCCTTCTTACCCTTTTGAATTACCACAAACTAAGATTCCAATCAAAGATTTGATAATTTTAAGTTAACCCACCTTGTAAATCCCTGATTTGGGGTCTGCTCTACTATTCAACCTTGCACCTGTTACATATTCACAATTATAATCCTTCATTGATGAAATTTTTATAGTGTATACTATGATATGTCCTCGGGATTCCACTAATCTCAAACAAATTGGACCTTCCAAGAGAAAGTTGTGATGGAATTACTAGAACCTGTTGTTTTTTCTCTATTTTAGGAGAGAAAACTTGTACAAATTGTCACTTCGCCAATATTTCCCTAACGAGTTAGAAATTTGAACCTAAAATTATCTAGATTTATGAGCGGAATGAAATGAAATACAAATTTATAACATTAACACAGATATATAAAGAACAATAATAGAGATACAATGAAACTTAACCTCTATTCAATAAAGAAATATGTTGAAACTGTAAAATGCAAAATGAAACAATCTTGCTCAAATGGTGGTAGATAATCTCTGAGAAGAGATGTAGCGGCTACACACATTCGTCTAAGCACATTACAATGAGGTTTCCAAACATTTTTTTCATCAAGAAGAAATCATAAAACCATAGACATCCAAAAACCTAACCCTAGAAGATGAAGCACCAAAAGTCATGTGGGCCCTGATGGGGTAAGTTGGTACATCAACTTTCCGGGGTCATAAATTTTGCATACGATCTCCATTTTGGGTTCATGATAGACCATTATAAAGGTATATCCGATTAATACACATGTTTCCATCACACTTTGACTTTTTCTCTAGTGTGACTGTGGCAAGCCCAAAACCGTCGTTTAGGGCCCCAAAATAGACCAAAAGTTTAGGACCCAAAAAGCTAGAAATAACTTCCAAGATGAAAACTGTATGTGAGCCCTTTGGAAGAGGTGGGTGGCCACCAATATCCACTTGGGTAAATCCTCACCCCTTAGGAAGAAATGGTCTCCATTGCTTTGATTTCCCCCATTAGATGAGGAAATTTCTGTTGAATTTGGCCCCGAATGAGCCACTTGCCTTGGTGCAGGAGTTGCCCTTCTTTGACAACACGATAATGTTGAAGCTTCTGTTGGCGAGTACCCTTGACCTGTGTGTCCAAGATATGATCAATGGATGTCTGTTCCATGCATTCATGGTTGAGCTCTTTCGGTGTCAATTGTTATGTTATCTCTGAGGTGTCCAATAATGGTGGAAAGTATGGTCAAAGGAGGTCCACATTAAACATTTGGTGTAAGCCAAGGAAGGGGGGAATGTTGAGCTCAAAACCATTGTCACCCATAGCCTTGGTGATGGTTTAAGGTCCATAGTGGAGTGGATAAATCTTTTGATGGGGTCTTGTAAGGCGTTCTTTCTGCAAATGCAACAAAACTTTATCACCCACCTAAAACTTGTGGGGAACCTGGTGTTGATCATGGTGTTGCTTGTACTTGGCATTAGACTTCAGCAAAATATCTTGAACATGTTGGCGGATGTCCTGGATTCTTTCAATGAGATGGGTGGATTTTTCAACTTTGATTTGAACATGGGACAATTCTTCTTGTGTGGATGCAAGGAGTAGTGCAACATTCATGGGACCCACTGGTTGAAATCCCAACCTCACGTGAAAGGGGTTGTGGCCGGTGGAGATATGTATGGATCTATTGTAACTGTGTTGAACATAGGGAAGACTCTAATTCCCATGTGTGTGGATTCTTGGAATTGTACATGCGTAAGATATGCACAATCATATTGTTGACGACCTCGGTTTGGCCATCTATTTGGGGGTCGAATGTCATGGATTTGGTGAGCTTGGTGTCCAACCATGACCAGAGGCTCGACCAGAATGTGATAAGGAATCGATTGTCTCAATATGAGAAGATGGTCTATGGTATCCCAAAATGCACCCACACTCATTCAAAGAAGATCTTGGTAGTGGCCTCCATTGTGATGCTCTTCTTGCAAGCGGATAGAATTTCCATCTTGGAAAATCGATCAACAACCATGAAAACACAGTCATTTCCCTGCTTGGTTGAAGGAATGCCCGAGATGTATTCCATTGAGATGGATTCCTAGGGCCTATTGAGAGTAGGAAGACAGGTGTACATGGCTTGTTTCTTAATGGTCATTTTGGCAATGGCACAAGTCGTACTAGACCTGATATACTTGTTGACATCTTGTCAAAGTTTCTACTAATAGAAATCTTGTTGAAGCACTGCCACTATCTTTTTTATGTCAAAGTGTCCTGCCACCCAACTATAGTGAGATTTCTAAATCATCTCCACTCACTTGCTTTAAGGGACGCATAGATGGCCCAGATGGCACAACAACCCATCCTAAAGATGGAAATAAGTGACAATTGTGTTTTTGCCCAGCATATGGTAGGTAGTGGCAAAGTCAGGATCTCTCTCGTAGAGTTGGGGCCTTTCAGAGGTCTCATGTCCGCAGGAGTGTAGCACTGTGGTTATGTTGGGATGTTATATTCTTTGCAGTGAAACTCTATTTGAGGTGAATTGACTAATGGTCGAAGTTGAGGTGGATCGACGACAAGTCTAAGGTCAAGATGAATCGACCAGGTAAATTCAAAGTTGAAGGTTGAGGCAATTCGACATGGTAAAGGCATCGACAGCAAGTCAAGGAGGAAAACCAACATGAGGTTGACAAGAGGATGTGTGGAAACTGACTAAAGACTGAATGAAGGTTGATTGGTATTCAACTGGTAAACAACTTGGAGTCAACTATAACAGAATCCCAAGATTCGCGGGATTTGTAGCCAATGATGTGCATGGATCTGTAACATTTTTTGGGCGCCAATTATTTAGGGTTTTTCCTGTTGTAAAGCCTATAAAGAGGTGTGTTTTAAGGTCTTAAAGGCTAATCAATGAATTGTAGGATAGCCAGTCTTTAGAGAAATCTTTAGATGTAGGTTATTGGTCATGCAGATGTAATTCAGATCAGCTACAAGGTTGTTCTTGCGTAGGCAAGAGGGTATGATTTCGATTGTGTCTTAGGTGTGGACCAAGGTTAGACATGTAACCTTTTATTCAGATTGAATAAGACAACAAGAGAGAAGAATGATCAAGGAATGTTGGTTTTCTTGGTTTGGGCTTCCAGGGTAAAATATCTGTGTACTGTGTGATTGCTTTTTCATTTACTTTATTGATTAAATTCTTCTTCTCCTATGTTAGGTTTAGTGCAGAAGTGTCTCTCATTTCCTAACAAGTGGTATCATAGTGAATTGCAGATATAACAAGTGGTATAAGAGTTGTGTTATGATTTGAGGAATGTATCAGATCTTGATTTACCAATCTTGAATCTAAGAACTAAACCCTAGGTACAGTAAGAGTTGTAAGTTATAAATTGTGTTAAACATCGTGGTAAATAATTGTGATCAGTTCAAGAATAGAGATAGAAACATTCAATGGCCATAATTTTGATATTTGGAAGCTTAAAATGGAAGATCTTTTTGTAGATCGAGAACAATGGACAGCGGTCTATCCAGGTACCCAGCCGACAGGAATGTTGACAGAAGAATGGGAGAAACTCGAAAGAAGAGAAAGAAGTATGATTCAGCTTTGTCTTGAAATTCGGTACCACTGAATGTCTCAAGTGAAGATTCGTCCAAGAAATTGTGGGACAAGCTAGGAAGATTATACCAATCAAAATATCTAGTAAATAAGTTGTTTCCCAAAAAGAAATTGTATCTTCTGAGAATGAGTGATGGTAGTTCGTTAATTGGGCATTTAAATGCATTTAACACCATTTTAAGCAAGTTATCTTCTGTGGATATTAAAATCACTAAGGAGGAGAAGTGTATAAGCCTATTATGTTTTTTCCAGACTCCTAGGATAGCTTAGTCTTAGCTATAGGGAGTAATACAACCACACTAGCGCTAGAAGACGTGGTTTCTTTTCTGTTGTCAGAAGAAATAAGAATAAATAACATGGAAGGATCGACAAAAGATGATTTAGTGGTGAGAGGTAGATCGTTTGAAAGAGATAAAGGGAAATTCTTCGATAGAAATTCTAAGTCGAAGGGTAGATCTAAATCCCAAGTTCAGTCAACAAGAAGATGTTGGAAATGTGGTAAAGTTGGGCATTACAAAAAGGACTATAAGTCGAGGGCGTTGGAATTTAGTATAGGATCTGATGAGAAGCAGTTGACTGAGAGAAAGGAAACCCTAGATAAGGGAGGTGATGTGTACTTGGCATTGACCAGTACACAATCGGATCAAGGTGTTTGGTTGATCAACTCAGGAGCATCCTATTATATAACACCACATAGAGAATGGTTCTGCGAGTATGAATGATATGATGGAGGTGATGTGTTCTTGGGGGACGACTCGACAACCAAAATTGTCGAAAGAGGAAGAGTTCGACTGATACTATAAGATGGGAGGAAAAGAACCCTTCCAGGTGTGCTACACATTTCAGGTTTGGAAAGAAACTTGATATATGTCAATAAGATGAGTGATGTTGGAGTGCATACTCTGTTTCATAAGGATTCATGCAAGATGGTCAGAGGTGTGATGGTATTATGAAAGGAGTTTGGATTGGAACCCTATAAAATTTGTTAGGGAATGTCGACTCGACTCAATGCAACAACATCATTGCTCCTGAAGTCGAATCAACTTTGACTCAACTCAACCTGACTCGAGATGAGTACGAGATCCGGCAAGAAGTAGTCGACTGAGAGAAAGACAACCTCGGACAAGGGAGGTGATGTGTACCTAGCGTCAACCAGTACACAGTCAAATCAAGGTGTTTGGTTGATCAACTCAGGAGAAACCTATCATAATACACCACATAGAGAATGGTTCTTCGAGTATGAACGATATGATGGAGGTGATATGTTCTTAGGGGACGACTCGACAACCAAAATTGTCAGACAAGGAAGAGTTCGACTGATACTGTAGGATGGGAGGAAAAGAACCCTTCCAGGTGTGCTAGACATTCCAGGTTTGGCAAGAAACCTGATATATGTGAGTAAGATGAGTGATGTTAGAGTGCATACTATGTTTCAGAAGGATTCGTGCAAGATGGTCAGAGGTGTGACGGTATTAATGAAAGGAGTTTGGATTGGAGCCCTATACAATTTGTTAGGGAATGTCAACTCGATTGGATGCAACAACATTGTTTCTCCTAAAGTCCACTCGACTTCAACTCAACTTGACTTTAGTCGAGCTGAGTCAGTACAAACCGATTCGACAATACATGATAAAATAGACTTGACCATGTTATGGAATGAGAGGATGGGACACATTGGAGAAAAAGGACTTCAAGCTATGCACAACAAAGGTATGGTCGAAGGTTTTCCTGAATGTGGTTTAGAAGTCGACTTTTGTGAACATTTCATATATGGAAAACAAAGTCTAGTGAGGTTTCCATCTGGAGTGACAAGGGAAAATTAGATTCTAGAATTGGTGCATAGTGATGTGCTTGGCCCGGTTTCAGTGCCTTCAATTGGTGGATCCATGTATTATGTCTCCTTCATAGATGATTTTTCCATGAAGACATGGATATATTTCCTAAGAAAGAAATCATAGGTTTTTGATAAATTTAAAGAGTTTAAATCTCTTGTAGAAAACCAGACAGATAAGAAGATTAAGGTGTTGAGAACTAACAATGGTGGTGAATTATGTGGAAAAGAATTTGATCAGTTCTGTGAGAAGTGTGGCATAGCATGCCAAAATACCACACCATATACCCCACAACAAAATGGAGTTCTTGAGATAATGAACATAACGTTGATGGATAAGGCAAGGAGCATGCTCAGTGGTGCTAGGCTCGCACAAAATTCTGGGTGGAGGTAGTCGACACTGCAAGATATATGGTGAATATGTCTCCTTATTTGGTTTCACATCCAAAAGTATTTGGTTGTGATGCATTTGTGCATGTTCCCAAGGAAAAGAGGAGCAAGTTGGACAAGAAGGAAGTCAAATGTATTTCCATTGGATACAAAGAAGGAATGAAAGGATATATGCTATGGGATTTTGCATCAAGGAGAATAGTGTACAATCGAGATGTGGTCTTGAGATAAGTTAGAGGTAAGTCTGAGCCTGAAGAAGTTTTTCAGACTGAGAATAATCCTAGGACGGTGTGGCTTGAACTGAGGAATGAATAAGATGATTCAGATGAGTCGACTTAATCTAAGGAAGAGGTGAAACAATAGACTTCGCTGGTGAGGAGGTTAGAAAAAATAAGAAAACCAGTCGTAAGGTATTGTCCACCTGACTTCTATTCTGCATTCATGCTAACTTCCATCGACGATGAGCCCAATTCTGTCGATGAGGCAGTCGACTTAGCAGAGGATAAACTCTGGAAGGACACCATGGTCGAAGAGATGGAATCCTTGTACAAGAATGAGACATGGGATTTAATCAAGTTATCTAGTGGAAGAAATCTCGTTGGTAACAAGTGAGTATTCAGGAAGAAGATGAATGTCACAGGACAAGTCAAGAAGTTCAAAGCATGACTGGTAGTGAAAGTTTATTCCCAAGTCGAGGGAGTTGACTTCGGTGAGATTTTCCCCCTGTTGTAAAACTAACTTCCATTAGAGTACTAATGTCTATCGTTCCATCATTCAATATGGAAATATAATAGATGGTTGTGAAGACAACGTTCCTACGTGGGGACCTAGAAGAAGAAATCTACATGAAACAACCTGAAGGATTTGTAGTAAATGGAAATCAAGAGTTGGTGTGCAAACTGAAAAGACCCCTTTATACTATAAATCAATCGCCAAGGATGTGCTACCAGAAGTTTGACACATACATCCTTAGTTTGGGATTTGTGAGAAGCAAATTTGGTCATTTCATATATTCCAAGGAAGAAGGTGGGCATTTCATATATGTAGCTTTGTATGCCGATGACATGTTGTTAATTGGAAAAAATGTGGATGCAATAAAGGAGGTGAAGAAGCAATTATCCTCCAAGTTTGACATGAAGGATATTAGTGAAGCTAACTTCATTCTAGGAATGGAGATTAAGAGAGATCGAGCCACTAGAAATCTCTGGTTGAATGAGACGAAGTATATTGAAACAGTTCTGAAACGGTTCAACATGCAGGATTGAAAACCAGTGAAGGTGCCAATTCCTGTGGGATAAAGGTTTACTATTGAACAGTTTCCAAAGACACGGGAAGAAATAGAGGACATGGAACATGTTCCCTATGCAAGTGTTGTTGGTATTCTAATGTATGTGATGGTTTTCACTCAACCAGACATTGCCCATGCAGTGGGAATGTTAAGTAGGTACATGTTGACACCTAGAAAGGTGCACTAGACAGTTGTCAAGAGAGTATTTGAATATTTGTGTGGCACGAACGACTATGCTATGTGCTACCAAGGAAGACTTGAAGGTGACAGTGGTAAATTAAATATATATGGCTTTGTCGATACCGATTGGGATGGAGATCTGGATCAACGGAGGTCGACCAACGGATATTTCTTCAAGATGTTCGGTGGAGAAATAAGGTGGATGAGTAAGAGATAGAAGTTAGTTGCCTTGTCAACAACAGAAGTTGAATACATGGTGACCACTCATGGAAGCAAAGAAGCGGTATGGCTACAAAGGTGTTGTTCAGGAATTGGGTTTGAACAAAGAGTTATGAAGGTAAGTTGCGATAGTCAAAGCACAATATTTATGGAAAAGAACTGTACTTATCATTCGAAGGCTAAGCACATTGATGTATAATACCATTTCGTAAGAGACATGGTGGAAAGTAACAATGTACTAATGGAGAAAGTAGACACATTGGAAAACATAGCATACTCATTCACCAAGTATGTGAGTGTTGTGAAGTTCTCTTGGTGAAAAAAGGCAATGGGAATTGTTTCCCTTGGTTTGTGAACAAAAGTTCAAGAATCTTTTGTTTCAACAAAGAAGACAACAAGTGGGAGAATTTTGGGTTGTTATATTCGTTGCAGTGAAAGTCTAGTCAAGGTGAATCGACTGACGGTCGAAGTCGAGGTGAATCGACTAATGGTCGAAGTCGAGGTGAATCGACAGCAAGTCAAAGATCAAGGTGAATCGATTGATCGTCAAAGTCGAGGTGGATTGACAACAAGTCAAATATTTGAGGTGAATCGATTGAGATGGATCAACATCAAGTCAAAGATCGAGGTGAATCAACCGAGTAAATATTTAATTGTTTCCTTGAAAAGGATGGCTATCATTTTGGGCTTTTGATTAGAGGAAAATTTAGTCAAAGATATTGAATTTAAAGCTTGTATTTGCATATTGTATGGAGATAACATTGTTTTTGTAATGAAGGCATTTATGTAGAGTTTGAAATTCTTTGTGTGAAAACCTATTCTATATTTGGGAGGCATTCATGACATTGACATAGAAAGTATCTTATCTTGTCCTCCTAAAGCTATATGGGTCTTCATTAACCTATAATTCCTTTTCAAATTTAAATCATCGAGGTCAGAAGTAAGAGGTGTTGTCAGAAGACTATATATCTTTAAAATGCTAGTATTGCATTATTGGTGCATTTTCTTATTGGAATCATCAAGAGGTTGGAAGAAAGAGGTGAAAATCCTTGAATTAGCAATAGAAGGAGATTTGTCTTTGTGAGTTTTTTATTGAAATTTGAGCATCTCATGAAGGAGCGAGATGATATATGTATAGTCCTTGTATCTTATAAAAGTTCTCAATGAATCATGAAAGTCTCTAAAGAAATTTAAATGACCATAAATTTCATAGAGGGGTATAAATATTAAATGGTTTTATGATTCCTAAGGAACATGTTTGATGACCTTAACTCAAAGATAAAGTAACATATGATAAACAACATTTTTAAAAGTAGAAATTGGATACATATGTCAAATATTGGAACCAACATACTAAGAGTAGAAAGAATAAAGGGTATAAAAAAATGGTACTTGCAAGATTTGTTGAAAATAGAGGGTTATTTTATTTAGAAACATGTATTGGGAGGGGTATTAACAAAAAAAAATTTGGGACGTACAAATGAAATTAAGGGAATTCTTTGATATTTCATGATTGCATGCTTTATGCCATAGATTTACTAAGTAAACCTTGTGGGTGTATGCAGTGGGATATCATTGGGAGAACATTCAGCTTCTTGAATGTGCACTGGGTTCGCCCAATCTCCCCAAGGTAGGATACTCTCCCCCAAATGAAAATAAATAAATAGTAAAAATAAAAAAATTAAATATTATATGAATTATGTTATGATATAGCTCATGGTCATTTAGTGTGTGGTCTCAAAATCAACTCCCCGACACATTAAACTTCATTCTTCTCCCACTTTGCATATCAATAACTAGAAATTGCAATCGTATATCCATTGTTGCCATATCTATTGATTAGCAAATAAATATTTATTTGAGTCTAAATAGATAATTTTGGTACCAATAAGTGTTTGTGGTTTAATGGAAAAGGTGTTTGACTTCCAATCCAGCAATTTTCGGTTCAAGTCACATTGGGTGCTAGTAGTCTTCTTACAATTTTGATATATTTTCACTAATTACATTCATGTATTCATTTAAAGCATCTGTTGTGAAATTAAGTAATGTTGATCTCAATCAACTTGATGAGGTATCTTACATCACTACTTCAACCATGATAAATACATCGGTTTGACTTTTTAACAAAATATACAAGGGACTACTCACCATTAACTCTCGTGATGGAGGATCATGTTTGTAGATAGGTTTCCTTTTCTTTATGTCTTTTTGGAAAATTATTGGAGTTTTAGTGCTAATTACTTTGCATCGTCTATATTGATCATAAGGAGTAGTTTCCTTTTGTACTTTGCATCATTTAAGTTGATCAAAAGTATTAGTTTCTTTCTGTACTTTGCATCATCTAGCTTAATCAAATAAACTAGTTGTCTTTCAAGGTATGAATTGTTTGATTCATACCTTTTCTCCATCCCTTCATGGTATGAGTTGTTTGAATCATGGATTTGCTTCATCCCTTTAGTGGAATAGTTACGCTGGAAAACTCATAGCGGAAGGAAAGATCATCCTAGAAGCAAACCCTGGAGCATTGGAAGAATAGTCACCCTGGAGCCGGGAAAAGAGGTCCTTGTAGAACCAAGCCTACTTCAACGAGATGAAACCTCTTCAAGCCCAGGAGATTTGTGAGCTTAGGACCTCTCTGAAGCAAGTTAGTTAGTTAGTTACCTTTGAAAGGGATCAGTTGAAAAAAATCAGTTAGTGACCTTCGACGGGATGCTTTAACAATTTAAAGCCAACTGATAGTGGATAGATATATCCCTATGGGGGGGCACGGTTTTCTCTGTGGGTGGAACTTGAAACAGGCAGGGAAGGCACGCTGGCGCTATCAAATGGCCGGCGGGTAACCAGTACCGGGAAGGGGGAAAAGAAAAGAAAAGAGGAAGCCGCTGGGAAGAAAGAAGATAGAACCATCAGGAAAGGAAAGATAGGAATGGAGAAAGATTGGGATAGGGGGATATGGCTCTTCCCCGAAAGGATTGACTGGCCCAAATAAGTTTCTAGTGAAGTCGTGTTTTAATGACCTCACCATACTTTACTGGCTTTACTGGAATGTAGAATATAATATATATATAATGAATGTAGGCAGATCACTTCTTCCCTCTGTAGTGAAACGTGTAAGTTGAGATGTCTTATGTAACATGTAAGGGCCTTGCTATGCCTACTATCTATTTTTCCTTGGCCTGTGTACACCAACCAGTAAAGTATTTCTATTCATTCTATATAAGATATATGTATCCGATATCCTGACTCATATCTATATATACATAATAAAATAAATCAATCAATCCATAGGAAAAGGGGAAGGATAAAAAAGAAGCTAGCTTATGATGAGTATATATTTGAGTCAATTAATTTGAAGATTTAGTTTAGTTCTCCCATATGATGGGGAAACACTTTGCAATCCCCACCCCAGTTTTACGCTCAAGCGGAAAGAATGTTCCCGGTGGATGTTGGGACCCTCCCTAATCATTTGTATGTGGGATGAGCTTACAAGAGTGTCAATCAATGCCGCCTACATCATTATTGTTAGGGATGGAATTGATCATATGAACTATGCCCCCCAAAAACTTCTTAACATGCCACCTTTTTTTTTTTTTGTTAACAAGCAAGCAACAATATTTCTCTAGTTTTATCAGAGTTTCAAGGTTTCATTCTAATGCTATGAAAAGTAAAATTCAGGTGATGTACTTTACATTCACCTGTATGAATTCCTCGCCTTCCCACAAAGCCCATTCAAAAACCTAGCCTATTTATTACCTTGATCCAGTTTCTAAAGTATCGGACCTTGTTAAACCACCAATTCTACCTATTTAGTCTCTGTCGACCCACTTCTCCCTCGACTGCTTCGTATCACCTTCTGACTTCTCACTGGACTGCTTTGCCCCACCTTCCGACTTCCCCTCTTATGGCTTGCATAGCGTTAGATTCACCAGCTTTTTACGAACCTACCCTACAAAAAAACCCTTATTTGGGGAAAGGCACCCAACTTGATTGGGGGGGAAGGAACCTAACCTACCTATTTAGGACCCACCTTCTGACTTTGAACTTCACTGCCTTACTGCTTATAGATTGATTGTCGCCTTCCAACGTCCCTCCAAAAAAGAACTCTTTACAGCTTTTTCAACTCGACCTTTCTACATACATAACCTATTCCAAACAGCTTTAACTCAGAAGGTCCATTATACTTTGTATCAACGATATCAAAGGATTATATCTCAGTCCGAAAATTGATAGAATGGTCATTTAAGAGGTTTTTCTTGGCACTACTTGTTCCTTAGATTTTGCTTTTCAGGAGCGTCTTTCCCATCTCCCATTCCTAAGTAATATGTGGGTGGCCCCCTGATACGGGTGAAAGTGGAGCGTAAGCGCGCTCAAATGATAATCTAATTTGTCTTTCACTAACCCGCCTAAGCCTCGTTATGATGCTGCCACTTGCCTTAGAGGAAGGATGGATGGAATCACCTGAGATGACTTAACTCATCAATTTGGCTAAATGAAACTCGAGTTCGAGACCCCATCTGGATCATATGCCTCTAACCTCGTCCCAACAAAATTGGTCTTTATTAAAAGCATGTTTGGGAAAGTTTTGAATATCGATCGGAACCATCCCAACCTGGTGCCTTCAGACGAAGGGAGCCCAAGAAGAAGATATTAGTTAACAGGCGTGAAAGCGGACGGACTTTTATATATGTTCTTTTTCCATAGATACTTTTCGATTTAGATACAGCATATCAAGCCGAGCTTTAGAAACCTTCTTTGTTGAGCTAGAAATCACCTTTTGATTATTACATCTATATTGAATTAATGACACTTCTTATGGATATGATCCCGACCCCACTGTCGATCTTTAGAAGTAAATTCATTCCACTTCGTTCCTCATCTTTTTTGGATTCAGCCAGGCCCAAGGTAGAGGGCCATTTAATAATGAATCGAGTTGGCTAAAGCCAAATGCAAGTTCTTTATCGAACGATTTCTCATTTTTAACCAAAACACACTGCAGAACGACATTTTCTTTACTCACTTTTTTCTCTTTAGGTTATAATTTGGTCTTCCCGGCCTGTTAACTCTTCTTTTATGATTCCAGGATCCTAATGAACCGGCTATAGATAGCCCCAGGCGGGCGGGATACAGTGTTCTTTTTTACTAACCTGCCCTGCTTAATATACACTAAATCACTCGTACTTCTTCTTAGGTCGAGCGAGTTATGGATGGAATTCCTGAGCATTCATAACTTGTTGGGAATCAGCTATTTGGCTAAATACAATTGCGAGTTATGGAACCTAGATGGATCAGTAGCCTCCCACTCATTTGGGTAGGACTGAGCAATAATTCAATTGTTCTTTCATATTGAAGTTATTCCTTCCAACAGATTGACAAAGAAAGAACTCATACACCAGCCCCGGGTCTATAGGGCATTATAGGGAAAGCAAGACATATTCCCCCCTCCTTTGGACCTCTTCTTCTCACAAAGCTCCTAAGCTTTAGGTTTTATCTCTTCAAACTAGGCTTGGTTCTTTTTGTTAGTCCTTCCTTTTTTATAAGGCCAGGTTCACAGAGTTGAATCTACCATCTTTATATGCCACCTCACCCATCGGATGGATGAGTGACTTCGTTCCTTTGCACTCTTCAATTTCCCACTTCAAGGTCCGTAATGGGGGAATGAACCAACTACTTGATACGCCACCTTCTATCACTGAATTTACCAGTTCAAGACCAGGTTCATGTAGGATAATCTTAAAATAGAGCAAGCTCGTAAGTAAGTCAAGCACCGGTTGTTCAGAGGTAAGTGTGTGGTGTTATTCTAGGGAAAGTCCCCCATCCATGTTCTTTCTACACGCATCATTCGTTCTCAGGGAAGCTCGTAAGTATGGCAAGCAGTAAGAAGGGACACACTAACTCAGGCAAGCACTAGGCGGTGGTCGTTCTAAGGCAAGAACCCTAGGCAGGTCTATAGCAGTTGTTGTTTTTCAGGGAAGCCAACTAAGTCTTAGTAGCTTTGTTAGGCCAATGAGAACACGTAGCCCTACACTCCACACTTCTATGTTCTCTATTACTTCTATGTTCTATATTCCTTCTATGTTCTCTATGAATGATCACCCAACAGAAAGCATCATTCATTCCAATAATCATTCACCATCATTAGTTCATCAATCTAGTAGCAACATAGCCTATATTCCTATCTTATTAACCCTAACCAATCCTATCTTATTAACTATGATTTTTAGCTTATAATCCTACCTAGATTTATTTTTTGTTTACTGGCATTTACCTTGGTCCTTTCCTCCTCTATGAATATACATATTTT